>PVLA01005863.1:0-136535 GCA_004027455.1 Hydrochoerus hydrochaeris
ATGCAAAGATTCTCAACAAAATACTGGCAAATAGAATGCAGCAAATCATCAAGAAGATTATACATCATGACCAAGTGGGGTTCATTCCAGGAATGCAGGGATGGTTTAACATACGCAAATCAATAAATGTAATACACCACATCAACAGAGCCAAAAACAAAAACCACATGGTCATCTCAATAGATGCAGAAAAAGCTTTGACAAAGTCCAACACATGTTCATGATAAAAGCCCTTCAGAAACTCAGAATACATGGTGTCTACCTCAACCTTATAAAGGCCATCTATGACAAACCAACAGCCAACATTATACTAAATGGACAAAAACTGAAAAATTTCACTTTAAAATCAGGAACAAGACAAGGTTGTCACTATCACCACTCCTTTTCAATATAATTCTGGAAACACTAGCCAGGGCAATCCGACAAGAGGAGAAATAAAAGGAGTAAAGATAGGAAAGGAAGAAGTTAAATTATCACTATTTGCAGATGACATGATACTCTATATAGAAGACCCAAAAAACTCCATTGAAAGACTGCTAGAGGCAATAAACAAGTTAGACAGTGTAGCTGGATACAAAGTCAATGCTCAGAAATCAATAGCATTCCTGTACACAAACAAAAAACTCACTGAGAGAGAAATTGTGGAAATATTGCCCTTTACAATAACATGTAAAAAAATGAAATACTTAGGAATCAACCTAACTAAAAATGTAAAAGACGTATATGCTGAAAATTATACTACACTGAAAAAGGAGATTGAAGAGGATATTAGAAAATGAAGGATATTCCTTGCTTTTGGCTAGGAAGAACCAACATTGTTAAAATGGCCATACTCCCCAATCAAAATACCATTGACATACCTTGCAGATCTGGATAAAACACTCCTAAAATTCATTTGGAAACAGAAGAATCCTAGAAGAGAAAAGGCAGTACTGGGCAACAAAGGCAAGGCAGAAGTCATCTCAATTCCTGATTTGAATCTATACTACAAAGCCACAGTGATAAAATCAGCATGGTACTGGCAAAGAAATAGACCTGAGGATCACTGGAACAGATTAGAAGATGCAAGCACAACTACAAAGACACTCAACCACCTGATATTTGACAAAGGGGCTAAATATATCCACTGGAAGAAGGATGGCCTCTTTAATAAATGATGTTGGAAAAATTGGCTCTCCACATGTCGAAGACTGAAACTAGATCCAAGCCTATCACCATGCACAAAACTAAAGTCTAAATGGATCAAAGACCTCAATATTAAAACAGAAACACTAAATCTACTGGAAGACAAGGTAGGTAGAAGTCTTGGAGACATAGTGGTAGGCAGAGAATTCATGAACAGAAAGCAAACTGCACGGGAAACACTTCAAAGAATCAACAAATGGGATTTCATATTATTGAAAAGTTTCTGCACTTCAAAAGAAATCACCAACAGAGTGAAAAGAAAACCCACAGAGTGGGAAAGAATTTTAGCCAGCAACCCCTCAGACAAAGGACTTATGTCCAGAACATATAAAGAATTGAAAAGCTTCAAGCCCCCCAAATTCAAAGACCCTCTCCAAAAATGGGCATCTGAGATGAACACACAGTTCTCAGAGAAAGATAAACAAATGGCAAATAAATACATGAAGAAATGTTCACCATCACTGGTCATTCAAGAAATTCAAATTAAAACAACATTGTGATTTCACCTCACTCCGGAAAGAATAGAGCTGCCATCAAGAAATTAACTGATAACAAATGTTGGCGAGGCTGTGGGGAAAAAGGAACACTGATCCACTGTTGGTGGGAATGTAGTCTGATGCAACTACTATGGAAATCCATATGGAGAATTCTCAGAAGAGTAGGATTGGAAGTTCCATTCAATCCAGCTATTCCTCTCCTGGCTATTTTCCCAGAAGAACTGACAAGTTCATATCACAGTGATATATGTGTACCCATGTTCATAGCAGCACAATTTGTGATAGTTAAATCTTGGAACAAACCAAGATGCCCATCAACTGCAGAGTGGATGAAAAGTATGTGGTATTTTTACACAATGGAATATTACTCAGCTATAAAAAAGGATGATCTTGAGACCTTCATAGGTAAATGAAGACAACTTGAGACTATCCTCATTAGTGAAATAAATAAGAATCATGTTTATAAATATCACGTGTCTCTAGTGTAAAAAGTAATAAGAAATGTAGGAGTAATAAAACCCAAAATATGTAATTGCCATTGTAAAAAAGAGAGGAAATAGGAAGTGGTATAAAAGATAATACTACGTGCATATTTAAGTGTGTAGGATTGATAATCCTACTTCTAAGTTCTTGTTGAATTGTTGAACAGATCTGTTTGTAGCCTCACTGCTTGAATGTCAACTTTGTATGCTCTAATTTTGTAACTTGGAACAAATATTTCTAAAAGGACAATATGTAATTTATCAACCAGTGATCACTTACTGTTTATCTTTTTTTCAAAATTCTTTACTATTTCTACCTTTTTTCTGTTTTTTCCTTTAAATAAAAAAATAAAAAAAGAAGTAGAGAATAAAACTAGGTGTATTACTTTTTCTATGATAGCAAACTATAGAACTCCTTTTTCCATTGGAAAAAAAATAATTCATTGGTGCCAGATATTGAATACAAAGTACAATACATACATGCAAGCTGTGTGACAAAAAACACATGTATAAGATAACTATTTTTAAACATCTGACAAAAATAAAGATATTAGAAAAGATTCATTTTAACGTCAATCTTCTACTTTTAGTCATACTTAATTTGGAAGAATGATTTTAATACAGTAACCTATTCCTCTTTCTTTGGTAGAGAAACATTTGCCTGCCTGGATTTATGTATTATATTGAATAATAAAGGAGGAAATCTTTAAAATATTAGATTTTTCTTTAATGTAAAATAAAATAAAGAAAATTGATTTGAGTAGATAATATCCATCTTTGGCAATGACCATCTAAAGAATATGGTATACTTTTCAGGGCTTCAGTGAAAAAAAATCAATATTTGATTATTTTCAGTATATTAAAAACAACATAAAACTTAACTTGACTTTAGCCAAATTATTTCAACTGTGAAATAATTTCAAAAATCAACTTCCCCATCCTGTCAAAGAAAGCCAATTTGGTAGAAATAAGAGTGACTGAGACTGGTAAGTTTATTTCAGGTGCTATAAGAACAAATTTTTTGGATAATTCCTTTGATCAGGAAATACAAATAAGACTATATTTTCATCATGTTGCTTGCCTTTTCCTGCATTTTTGGCACTGTTATTGTTTTTAATTAAAAATGTATCTATTTAAGGACAAAACCAACTAGACTGGAAGAACAAACCTTGAGATACATATCCAGGTAACTATAGTTAATAACAATAACTTGTGTACCTGAATTGCTAAGAAAGTAGACTTTAAATGATCTTTAAGACTAATTTTAAGAACTCTTATTTATACATACAAAATCAGAATGAAATTTTCACTATATTCACATATTAGTATGTGTTTCTTCTTGAGAAGAACGACTGACCATATCTCATGAATTATTTTAGTACCAGTTTCTTGAGCAAAACTTGATGAAATCTCCTCATTTGGTGAATGTTTACTAAATATATGATTTAATGTAGAAGTAGCTTAATTTTATGTTTTATATCTAAAATGTTCTCCACAAGTCTCATGTTTGGAAGGTGATTGACAGTTTAAAATATTAAACTATTCATTTTGATACAACACGACTCTTGTCTTGTATGATTATATTTCCCACTTTATTAAAGATTTGTATTAAGTAACACAAGCACACAGAAATTTGAGAGGAAATACATAATGAACTCTGGTAAGTAAACAGTTCAAATAGTTTGGGGCCTTGCAACCTTGAGGGTTAAGAATTTTTGAAAGGCAAGAGAGACTTCATTAATCTTCATAATCAGTTAAGCAGAACTCAAGAGTTTCTGAGCTGTTTCCTGAATTCATCACAATTAATATGTATTACTTTAGTAATAAGAAACTAGCAAAGAACTTACATCTCATTAATGATTAATGATATTTCATTTTGTAACTATTAGGATAAGCCATACACAAAAGTCACCTAGATAATATGTCTTTAATGAATATCAAATAACTTACAATATTTGTGTTAAGTTTAAGAGATTCCTATTTTAAAATGATGAAAGAAGTAACATTCACTGAAGCACAGAACTAGACTTACTGAGAGTATTTATATATAATTAATGCAAATTACCACTGTTAGTATTTTCATATGTGACCTTGATTTAAAAAATTGAATTATCCTATCCCACATGAAACATTGAAAATAAGCCAAAAATGAAGTTAACAGTGATATATAGATAAATACACCATTTATTAAATTAAGAAGGTAAAATAATGACTCAACATTTTTTTCATTCCAAAGATGTTAACCATTTGAAATGTCAAATGCACTCAAATATTTTGTGTTAGCTTTTACAATTCAGTCTAAGATTACTCATTGTCATTATTGTGAAATCTTCTCAGTGTACTTTTTGAGAAGTCATAAAAATATTTACAACCCACTTAGCAGTGAAATGGAAGATAGAAGGTTCAAATGAAAACAAATCAAATATAAGTTTAGTGAAAAATCATCTAATAAGATTGTCTCTCACTGTCTGGAGAAAATGAGGGCATTAATTATCAAATAAAGCTACTCCCTGAACAGTTCAAGGAGCTAATAAGTAAAAATATTTATTTTTTGATCAGATATTGGGATATGCTTTTGGCCATCTTTACAAAAGCATTTGATATGTTCCTGTTGTCCTCTGGTAAAAAGTGATTTTGATACATCTAATATTGATCTTGGTACATGATCAAGATTATAGTTAGATATTTATCTTTCATGAGAAATATCCATGAGAAGACATACATACTAAAAAAGTGTTCTCTCAGTTCCTCAAAGTAATAATATTGGTAGGATTAAATCTAATATATATTATTCACTTTGTATCATAAAATAAAGAGGTCTGAAAATTTATACCACAGAGTTTTGTATGAATCAACAATAAAAAAGTATTTTCACTTCAAGAAATTAACGTGATCTGCAAAAAACAAATGAGCAAAAGGGATTGATTCCTACAGTCTTAATTGTGAATGTCATGTAAACTAATAACACTTACCAAACTGTTATATTGACAAAATATATTTGTAAATTATATGTATAGTATAATATCAAAAATATATATGCTTGTGTATAAATAATGACTAATTTTTTCTCAGAAATAAGAAATGCATTCTAAATATAATTAGATAAATGATATGATTTGCTTATTGTCAGAATCATGGCCTGTACATCTTTTTTAAAATTGTATATTATTCAATAAAATGATTTATGATAACCTTAAATAGAACCATAGATGTGTGTGAAGTAAAGGTCGATTTGGTATAACTGACTATAAATACAATTTATATTCAATAAATCAATGCAATTTTGGATGAGTTGTGGGTGGCAGCTAAGATGATCACTGATGAACTTCCTCTTTCTGATTCAAATATTAATAAAACATACAATAATAAAATGTTCAAAACAGAACCAGAAGCTCAGTCATTTGTTTTGTATATGTACTTGTACTGTTATAAATTCTGAATCTTAACAATAAGCATTGAAGGATAGCACAATTTCTCCACTCTTTTGGGATGTCCATTATAATAAGAAGAGGCAGACAAGAAATGAGCACACAACTGTAAAAATCTTTAATAAAATGGGAAATTTAATCATATAAGACAAGAGTTGTGTTGTATCAAAATGAATAGTTTAATGTTTTAAACTGCTTCAAAATATACAAAATTAAACAGTTACAGATCATGTCTTTCCATTGTGGCCACACAAATAGTACTTTTATTTATCAAACCTAGCCATCCTCCACTTTTTCTACATCTGCTAATAAGCTTGTAGGCTACTCATCTAGTTTTCATTGCTGGTTACCCCATAATCACATGGTCCACCTAGGTTAAAAAATTCTTGTCACCAACCTGTTTCTCATGCCCACTGTGGTACTTTCACCCACCTTTTTTTTTTTTTTTCTCATTAGCAGTCACTATCTCATCTTCATCATGCTCCGTGATTTCAGAAAGCTCATTTCTGTGGTATCTCCTCCACTGCTATTCCATTTTCAGAACAAGCCTGTCAAGGATACTAGGCTCTGCTTCCCCCACTACCCATGCACTCATTGCTTTGTGCAGGGACTATCCTCTCCATAATCTTCTCAAAATTACTTCTGGCTGATCAGACTCATAACAATCAGTTTCCAGAGACTGGAAAAATGTATTCGCAGGAGTGAAGTCCTTGCGATAAAATCAATGTGGAGGAAGTTCAGGTAACTGATCACAGCACAGGTAAAGATCACCCCAGTCATGCATAAATCTTTGGTTTGTTTTAGCTAATCATAGTCAAAAACAGAAATAGGTGTAGATTAGCCATACTCTGAATATTCTTAACCAGTTACAAAGTAAAAGTTTCCTTCTTTTTTTCCTTCTTTTTCTTCCTCTTCTTTTCTCATTCATCTTCTCCACCTCACTTCTTCCTCCTCTTTTCATTATTATCATTTACAGAATCACTTATACAATTATATAAACTCTGTTATACTCAAAATTTCTTTATTAGTGCTATAAATACTGCATTTATGAAAGTGTCAGTTGCAAATGACAACTATCCATAGGTGAGACTCAGTGTTTTTTGTTTTTTGGCTTTTTTCCTACAGGAACAGAATATACATATATAGTTAAGAGGAAAGAATTCAGTAGGTAGGCTTACAGGATGAGAAGAGGGGGAGTCACAGTGATACTTGTGGAATCAGAGGTAGAGGAATCTGAAATAGCTATTTGTGTCCTGGAGAGCCTGAAAATCAGTTGCAGACAAAGGTCAAAACCCTAGAAGATTCCTGTGGGGTCACCATTCCCAGTTAGTGTTGGAACGCTGAAGAAACTAGAGATAAATGTCCAAAGGCATTTAAAAAGAAAACACTTCCTTCTAATTTCCCTTTATAGTCTGTCCAGGCTACAGGCCTATTGGTTGATGCTACTTATGCCAGAGATTGGTTTTACCCCATCACTTGGCTGGTTTCCATATCAGTCATTCACAGAGATTCCCAGAATTTTAGTAATCTGCTTCCTTTGGTGAAGGTTCACATGTCACAGTTAATAACCACTCTTAGGGTTAATATCAGGCAACATTCTGGATAAAGGATCATTTTGCATTTAAAATATAGGCATTATCCCAAAGGATAGCTGAATGAGGTTTTAGAATGTTGTCCAATTTCATGATAGAGTAAAATATCTTCTCAAAATGTTTTAGCCAATCTACAGGGCCAGATATCTCTAATATCACAAAAAGCACATTATTAGCAATCATAAACTAAAATAGAAAACCTCAGTTTTCACTAATAAAATCTTTCATTTCTGAACTACATTATACTAAATTGACAGTTTCATTATTCTCAAGGGTAGGAATAATTTCTATCGTAGTGACTCTAAAGGGTAGACTTTCAGAATAATGATAATTGATCATTTCTTGAATATGAAGTCCTGATTAGTTTGGATGATTTTTTAAGAACTCATCTTAAATGAATATATTTTTCAATTATTACCTATGATAATAAATTATTTTAAAATCAGTTATAGATATCTCCACAATGTTTTTATTTTTTGCTTTTGATGGTGATAGGTGTAATATTCTAATTTCCTAAGTTGAATTCAGTCCCACTCATCTTTACCTCCACACTGTCCATAATGGAGGAATGGTAATATGTAATTTAAAAGGTTACACTGTGACTAGAATCTTTTCATGTGGACCTCCATTATCTTTTTCCACTGAATATTATTGCATTTCTAGCCTTTAATCTTGCCTGTTTCTAACCTATCAATTATTTGTATTTGCCAGAGAAAACATTTTACAAATTTAAATTTTGATAAAGACAATTCTATTTGTAAAATCATTCACAGATTTCTCATTTCTTCTTCATAACCAGTAAGGACCACCCATGTTATTCAGTGCTCTTCATGAATAACTTTATCCTCTAAGCTCTACTTTTCTTTTCACCCTCTTCATTGCCATTCACTACTCACTTTTCCTAAATTATATGATAAGCTCTTTATGCTTTGCTAAGATATCAGTATATTGTGTGAAATTACCAAGCAACTTTTACAACTCTTCTCTCTGCCTGAATTCATTTATTTTTCTTCTTCATCGAGTTAATCACAATTTCTTCTTTAAATTCAACTATTACTTTGTCAAAATTATTTTTTTCCTAATAGACTTTGTCAAAATTGGCCTGATCAAAGAACCTCAGGAAGATCATAAGGTTCTAAAATATAAAGTTTACTCTCCATATAATAATTAATTTTTTATCTTATCTTCCAATTGGCTATTATCTTTCCAAGGTCAGCGACTGTACTTTGACTTTTCTATACTTAAACATTACTACACTGCTTAGCAAAATAAGAGCACAATAATTGTATCTTCATTTGTTTTAATTAAATTTATACATCTGTAATCTTGGGGCTGTCTTTTAATTTCTTTTAGCTTGCTTACTTATCTATAAAGAACAGTAACCATTTACATTCACTGAGTTAAAATGAGTATAAAGACACATAATGCAGTTCTTGATGTGAAGTATTTGACAAATGTTAATTTACTTAATGTTTCTACGGATTGGAAAATTGGAAACATTAAGTTTTCCATAACAATTCTAGAGGATTTTCTCTTTTTTCTTCTATCTGTATTATTGTAGGAGCAGCTTCTTGCAGTATTTATTACTACATGCTGCCCTGGCCATAAATGATGGCTATATCTGACATAGGTAATATTAAGGAATAGTAATTCCCCCTGATTCTCATTTTTACTTTCTATGGTTCCACTTAGGGATGGTCAACTCCAACCTGAAAACATTAAATTAAACAAAAATGAATTCCTTTGTTTTTGTGATTGCTGGTTACCCTAGGAGCACTAATCCCTTTTTATTTTATGTTTTATTTTGAGTTATCTCAAATAATTGTCCAGGTTATCTCTGAACTTGTGTTCCTCCTGCTCTCACTTACCAAGTACCTCAGATTTCAGACATGCCACCATACCTGGCCAATTCCTAAACTTTAAATTGTGCAGCATGATTCAATTTCATGCCACTCTATCTCATCCTGTCCCAGTGTGACTTGTCCCTTTGTCTAGCATATTCATCTCTATGTGCTACCTGCCTGTCAGTCACTCTATTGGTTTCTTCACTGGTTGGCTTTGCAGTTATTGGGACAAAATACCTGACACCAAAACTAAAAGGAGAAAAATTTTTTGCTCAAGGTTTTAAATATTTTTGTCCATGGTCAGCTGGCTCAACGGGCAAAACATCATAGTAGAAGAGCATTACAGAAGAAAGTTGCAGAACTCATGACAGCAGGGAAACAGAGCAGGTTAGAAAAAATGCCAGAGAAGGGGCCCAGAAAGTTAAAGTAGTACCCAAGATCATCCCCTCATAACCTATCCTGACACAGCCACAAGTGTGTCTCACTAAACACTAGGTGACTTTCAAGCCAACCAAGTTGACAGTCAAGATTAGCCATCATAGTTCCTATCCCTGTTATCAGGTCAACTTTAAAAACCTTCTGTGCTTGAGTTCAAATAACCATTATTTTACTTAATAATGGCCCCAAAGCACCAAAGTAGGAATGCTCTTTGGACATGACAGAGAAACCATAAATTGCTTCTTGTAAGTAAAAATGTTCTCAACTTAGTAAGGAAAGGAAAAACCAAATTATATGTTGAGGTTGCTAGGATCCAGTAAGAACGAACTTCTATCTATGGAATTGTGAATAAGAAAAAAAGAAATTCTTACTAGTTTGGTTATTATACTTAAAATGCAAATGTTCTAGCCAAATTGCATAAAGAGTGCTTTCTTAATAAAGGAAAGATACTACATTTATGTCTGTATTGTAGGATATCCCAAGTATAGATAGGGCCTGCCTCCACCTTTGGTTTCTTGAGTATGCTCAAGGTCTTAGACACTGTGTCCCTTTCCCAGATAAGGAAAGTCACTGCACCTTGACTGGTCTGAGAACCAAGAAAAGTGTTTTTTTCCTTTGTGAATATGTTTAAATGTAAATGAATAACCAGGTAGGAGTAGTGTTACAAGAAAAAGAAGGACTGCATGGCATTTGTATTCTTTGCTTTTAGTTTTTCTGACAGTCTAGATGTATTCCTATTTATGGGCCCTGTTAGATGTTCTCTTAGTTTTATAATGAATTCCTGCTTTGCTGCCACTGGGTCTCTATTTCTGCAAATAAAATTTCTAAATTAGAATAGTCTCTTTAGAAAAAAAATGTAATAGCAATTTATGGCCATTTTCCTAATGTACAATAATAAAGTAATAAATGGGTGACTGGCTTGGATTGATGTACTGTGTTAATAATAAAAATATGAGCTGTCAGGATGTGATCCAATATGAGTCAGTTTTCATGGCCTAAAAACTTTAACTTGCATAAAAGAAATGTCCAGAACTTATTATGCAATCAGCAAATATGTGTTCAATAAGCACCTGAAGAGCATCCATTTAGCAGGTATCAGAAAACTATCTGACAACTTCACTCAGGCAACTCAGGAACTGTAAAATATATATTCTTGCTGTCTTGGCTTCTGCATTTTTGGTCATTTAAGGAGTAGCAATACTCTTCAGCTTAACCAGGCACTCAGGATTCCTGTCTATTATTCTCTATATCAAGATCAGTGCACACAAAAGGTCTAATTCATGCTGTTTATAATGTAGATGGCTTGCAATGTTAATGTAAAAGTGAGTACTTTGAGATAATACAAAGACAGGAATGACTTAACCATCTTTCAAAAAGTACTTTGAAAATACTTTGAGAAAGTGTCTAGGCATGATTACAGTCTTATTAAAAATAGATTTAGAAGAAAACAATTTTAAACACATTCTAAGAGCAAATAAAACTTGTAGACATATACTATTTTTTAAAGTATTCAATATTCATTGTTTTTGTAATTTACTCCTGAAGCAAACCACTTTCCAAAATTCCACTCCTCAGAATACATTAGTGCTGACCTTGGATGAACTAAGAGGTTTTCCTCATAAGCTTTTAATTATACAGTCTTACCATTTTCAAAGCAGTCCTTCTGGATTGAAGTATTAATCCTTTGCACTTGCATTTTCTCTTCTTGATTTTTTTTGACTGCCCCATCAAAGTATTTTCATAATATGATTTTCTATCTTCCTGTCTTACACCCAAATATGATAGCAAAGAATAATAATAAATGCTTGTTTCTGGAAATCTAATCAATTTGTATATTAAGAGAATGCCTTTCTCCATGATGCCTTATAAATTCCCATATGGTTCATAAAAAAGGTGTCAAAATTATTACCATCCCTTAAGAGGGTAGCAGACTGACTTATCTAACCAGATTTTATATGTATACATCTATTTGTACATTATATATTATTTAAATGTATGTAAATATATACATATATTTAAGTACATAGCAAAACACATATATATATGGTATAGATAAATTCTTCCCCTATTTATATTACTAAATATCATACATAATTATACAGTGGTACTTCAGTTTACAAACACCTTTTTTTCTTTTGGCAAACAATTTGGTTCACAATCAAGTGTTTGGCAAAATTTGTTTTTGTTTATGAACTTTTCATTGGGTGACAAAAACAACCATCTTTCCCACATGAGCATGAATATAGTCATCTTTTCCAAAATTGTGGAAAGAATTTGTTAAGTTCATGAACTGAGGCATCATTGTGTATAAGAAGTTATAAGTAATATATTTGTGTTACAAATGAAATATATATTTTCTCTTTAGACATTCATAGTTTCTTCAGCACAGATATTCTGGGACTCTAAAGGCCTCCATTAAATGTAATACATGGTCTCATGTCTTAAAATACATGTAACTAATCAATGAAGTAGAGATAATACAAATCCAAGTATTCCAGACAATGGACGTTTTTCAGTTTCTCAACTAAGCCATCTTTTCCCCATATAAAAAAAACCTTCATGTGATGCTTCCTCTTCCTCTTTTCATATCCTGGAATTCTTCACAACTTCTGCTTTTCAAAGAGGTCAGTCCTCAACCTCCAACACAAATTGCAGCTCTCTGACTACCTGTTATAACAAAATTTTTTGGACAATGTCCCCAAACTTGTTTTTCAGTAGTGGTATATTGAATCACTAGCATCTTTGCCTCTGTTTCCTTTTCTCTGTGTCCCTCTCCCTTTCATCTATCTAATCTATCTGTAAGATAGACATAAACACGTGAATCAACTAATGAAAGAAATGTGAAGAAATAAACAATGAAGAATGACTGGAATTCTTGTGTTGCAGCCAGATAACAGCTTTGTTTCTTCCTAAGCCCAAGTCATATACTGCATGAGCTGCTGAGCCCATCTGGAAAGAGAATGGAAAGATAGTTAAGGCCAGTCAGTGGAAAATAGGATGCCCATAGGTGCAGTGCTTTTTCTTTAGATACAGGTGTTTCTAATCACTATAAGTGCCGGGCGTGGTGGCTCACGCCTGTAATCCCAGCACTCGGGAGGCTGAGGCAGGAGGATCTTTGTGAGTTTGAGACCAGCCTGGGCTACAAAGTGAGCTCAAGGCCAGCCTGAACTGCATAGTGAGACCTTGTCTCAAAAAAGACAAAAAAAAAAGGAAGCCAATCACTATAAGTGCTCATTCTTGTTGAGATGCCTGGCACCAGGAACTCTTAACACTCCCTACTTCTTCTCACTGTCACTGACCTAAAAGTCAGTACCCCTCATTCACTGGAAGCTTTGCGAAGCAGCTCATAATTTTCTTGATATCCTGAAATTGCATTGTAGATGTAAAATATTTCAAAGTTCATGGAATTAATTCATCTTACAACCTTACACATCCTGTAAAGTATAGAGCTGTTTATTGTGGTGATATGTATGTTCCTTGAATTTGGCGAACTCTTGGGGAAAACCTGGATGTGGTCATCACATGAACCAGCTGCACTTTACAATTTAAACTTGCACACTTTACTGCTTTTCAATAGCATTTTTGTTTTTGTTGTCTCATAGTCTCCCTCCTACTCTCCCTACTCTTTCACCTCACATAAAGTCCTTTGAGCTCCTCGCTTTTTTTTTTTTTTGTCTACCATCTGCCCTAAGCAAAACTCTTCTATTATACCCAGCCAGAATGACCTACAAACTGAACACTTGCCTTTTGGTTTCATTTTGTTTTTCTTCGATAGCAGAGGCCTTGGAACATGTTTCCAGGTCACTCTTAGGAGTAAGTACTTGCTTTCTGGGACTCTAATTCCTATCTATGTGCTTTGCCTATGCTAGGGAGATATTTCATGCTAAGCTGGAAATTAATGATACATAAAGTTATGAGATAAGACAACACTATGAAGGTAACTTTCTGGCAATGTTAGCATGAACTGCACCCCATTTCCTTGGTGGCAGTGATTGAGGTTCCACTAATAACACTCAATATACAGTGTGACCCTTATAGTGACATTATCTAGACAAGCATGGTCTGCCCTGCAAAGAGAGGTGGGTGCCTCCATTACACCACTTTACCAGGTGATCCTGAATACTTGGAAAACTTGTCCAAGTTTTGCTTTTTATTTTTTATTTTATTTTTTGGGTACTGAGGATCGAACTCATGACCTAGCACAATCTTACTAATCTTCTTGTTTTAATTACCACCAACATACCAATGTGTTTCAAATTTATACCTCCAGAACTTTGCCTGAATTTTATGTATACTCAAAATAGAATAGACATGAAAGACATTCAAATTTCATGAAATTTTCAGTGATAGTTTCAAGCTTTTTTACACAGAGTCTAAACATGGTATCTATAATTAAAGAAATTCTCTGTAAGAAGTCCCTTGTGTGTAAGATGATCCAAAAGTTGGAAAATACCAAAAGAGAAATTCCTGGTAATTGGCAATCCAAATTCTCTGTAACTGTCTTTCTACTTAATGCTTGCCATGTAGTAAGAATACAGCCTTAGTGGTCAGGGTTCATAAGTAAAGCAAAAACTAATAGTGAGGGCCAAATTATTAAGCATAGATGTCTGTAGCCAGATGGAAGCTACTCAATGGTGTTTCATGTAAGGGGTGAATTGTATTATTTCTGCCTAGTAAAGGGTCTGATTTCAGTTCAGAACCTATTGGGAAGCTACTCCTCACTCTAGAAGTGGAATATGATAAACTCTTCTTTCATTTATGGGTGACAGAGGATATAACAGTTATGGATTGATTCATAGACACCACAAGGAGATTTAGCACATCAAAGGTCTGAGAGGGACATCATTCCATGGTACCTGAAATTTGGGGTGGGCATTGTTTATAGCATGTTGGGGAGATGCATTTTCTTTAGCAATACAGTTGACATTCTTCTATGAAACAAGTGCAGTGAGCATACTCGAAACATCACTATCCTGACAAAAGTGACCCCTGGGACAGATGAAGGAGAAATGGGAATGTTACCTGGAACCTGTGAAAAATATGCATTGAACTAAACATCACCACCTTTAATGCTACTTTGCATAATAGTAATATTTTAATGTTTCATGAATAAACTTTTATAGTAAATTTAGAATCATAAATACGTTATATGTGACATTCATTGACTCATTTTTTTCTGTCACTAAACATTATAATTTTATTAAATGTATAACTTAATTTTAGTGGTGTGAATTGATCAGTAATCAAGACAGATGAATCCTCTGCCTTATTGGAGTTTCAATTTTTTTGAAAGCAAATAAAAACCAATATGTCAATCAAAATGAAAATCAGTTTATGTTGCAAAACCAGTAGTAGTAAGGGAAGGAAATGGTATTGAGTGTTCTTTACATGAACAGAGATATGAACGGAGGGGAAAGAATGATTCATGAGCACACTGAAGAGGAGAATCCTAGGAACAGGAAAGAGAACATTTACAAATTTCCTGTGACAACATCCAGGCCTGGTGACACAATCCTGTAACTCCAGCACTTAGAAAGCTGAGGCAGGAGGATTGCCACAAAATCAAGGCCAGAATGAACTACATAGCAAGACTCTGTCTCAAAAAAAAAAAAAAAAAAAATCTCTGTGACAAGCTAACACTAAATTCAGGGGATAGATGGCTATTTGAGAAAAATGGTGTTTAATGATTATGTAGACTACCCAGAGGGCCTTATGGATGATAAAAACATTTGCATATTCTCCAAGTGAAGAACCATTTAACCAGAAATAAAACTATTCTGACTTTCTGTTGTAAAGGAGTATTCTTCTCACTGACACAATAAATCAAGCTCACTCTATCATAGACTATATGCCGACTCCAGTTACCATTCATCTGTCACATGTCCTCTCTTGTAGTATGTAAGTTTTGGGCTTTAAAGAGTTGAGATCACTTCAAAGTAAGTGCTTAGTGGTTCTTCAAACTTCAATAATTAATTTCTTTTTCTTGTAGTCTTCAGAAATAAATTTGACACATAAAGAAATAAATAATCCTGTAAGCAATGCTGATTGTGACCATACCTAAGAAATTAAGTAAGACATTTAAATATAGAGTGTTAGACTTGCCTGTGGCATACAGAGATGAAGAGAAGTGAGCTAATGAAGAAATAGGGCCAGGGACATTTTAGTAAATAAATTCACTCAAAAAGTAAAATACAAATTATCCTGTTATCTCAGTGTGAGGCACCCAAAATCAACTAGCAATGATTTCTAAATAGGATTATTCCACACTCCCATATTCAAAACACAATGCATTCCAGATAAATGATGTACATATTGAAAGAAAATATTTACAATCAAATGTGAATGGTGAATGAAAATGCTTTGGTGAGCTCCGCTATGTATTATATTTAAGAATATTTAATCGTCTGAATCTTTTTTTTTTTCTGACCTCTTAGAGGCAGGGTTTCACTATGCATTTCAGGCTAGCCCCGAACTCACTTTGTAGCCCAAGCTGACCTCCAACTCACAGCAATCTCTCCTGCCTCAGCCTCTCAAGGGCTGGGATTACAAGTGTGCACCATGATGCCCAGCCTAATCACCTGAATCTATAATGCTAATTTTACTATCAAATAAGAGGCTTAAAGATATGATATAGTCTATCTCACATCATTTATCTAGGAAATGCTAAATATAAGATCAACACAGAATTAATATATAGGTGGACTTAAATTCACCACTGTGTTTGTTTATACAAATACATTTAATATTTCAATTTTCTTTCTCATTTTATCCTCAATCTTGTATGTATTTTTCTTTTCATATTTTATGTTTACTCTAGAATAGAATAATAACAATATAGACCAGTAAATTAATGTCATAAAACCTGTTCATAATTTTTAAACCTTAGTATCACATCCCATGAAAAAATAGCAATAATTTCTCTCTAAAGCAAAGAGTAGAAATGCAGTAAAAAGATCTTAATTTTAAATAATGTCTCTAATAAAATACTTGCATAATTAGAAACACAGAAACAATTTATTGGAGTTAAAACTAAACATAATCAGAACCAGAGCAATTAAATTATAATAAAGAATATGCAATCCATGTGTATTAAAACATGGATGATAGGTGGACATTAGAAACAGTAGTGGTGGATTTTCCATGGGATAGGAAAATAATGACTTTCCCATAAACACTTTCTATACATTTTCTAATTTATTACAAAATCATGCAGCTTTGTTTTATTGTTTTCCAGTTGTCAGCATCAAAATGTTGAAGGCACTTTGCAGAGACTGAGTTTAAAGCAGTCATCACAAAAGATGATTCACAACTCCTGTTTCCAAGCAAATATTTTTAGTAAGCTTTTTATTGAAACTCTTAGCCAATGGTTCATAGCATTTGAAGTGTGCAGGCTTAGCAATGTACAAAAAGAAAAAAAAAAACAATATATCAAGGTATAAAAAGAATCAGATAATTTAAATAATCTATCATATTCAAAAAAATCACTGAGAAATAAATTCAAATTTGTAATCTCTTCATTGAGGCAAATATAAAATATCACTGATTTTTTTTCATTACAGCTAAACTTAGAAGTTTTCTCTTTTTCTGTTTTTTTTCTTTTTTAAATGCTTTCATTTTATTTATGTGTGTATGTGAACTGACACATCATTTAAAACTGGAAATATACCCCGAATCTTGGCAGAGATATAAACCTGATGTATCTCTGTCCTGATCAACCAGTTCCTATATTTGGTAAGAAGGATTGATTTGTGTTCAGCTTAACTCTTCCATTCCCCTCAAGGGCCATAGTGACCACCAAGGTGTGGAATGGTATGGGGCATTCTAACAACTGGGTTCTATGGACAGTGATGGCCCCACAACATTAGGGATGATCAAGTTTAAATTGAGAAGTCACTATCTCCTCAGTAACATTTCTTCATCATAAGCAAACAAAGCAATGAAATTTTTAAAAATAAAAACTACAGGGAAAGAGCATGAAAACAAGGCATACAGTAAAAGACAAATTATTAGCAATGTAGACAGAATACTATATTAAATTATATGTATGCATTTCCTTCACTTTCACATATATTATAAATATTATCAATATAATAAATTCCAAGACTGGCAATCAAGGACATAATTTAGAATAATGATGCTGAATAAAGAAAAGAAATTGTGTCTATGTTCCCGATTCTCCTTTACAGATACATGGAAACTTCTAGACATAATTCTTTTTAACTCAAGTAAGAAAAGACAAGGAAATGTGGCTATTGCTTGAAAATATTTGAGTTAGAAAAAAAGTCATAAAATCCCAGGAAGATACTTGAATTCAAACTCTGAATTGTTTTCCTTCTATTATACACAAAAATAATTGCAAAAAACAAGTCTGTCTCCTGAAGATTGGCTTTTTATTTTTATTTTTATTTTTTTGTTGTTGAATTTTCCTAACTAGTGGATTTTGACATGACAATGAAAATAAACTTGTTACCTTCCTTTAGTTAGGTACTAAAGAACATTTCACCTTTTTTTTTTTTTTTTCCTTTTTGTAGTACTGCAGATTGAACTCAAGGTCTTCACACCGAACTACATCTGCATGTATATATTTTTTTAAATTTTGCAACAGTAAATTGCTCAGGCTAGGTTGGAACTTGCAGTCTTCTCACGCCTCCCAGTGCTGGGATTACAGACATGCGTCACCAAACTGGGTTCAGCAATTCACATTTAAGTAGTAATTTTATAAGATGTACCACATCTGGGTTTTGTAAGAAGTATGTATAAATTAGAATTCTTTGCTGTGGTTACTACTATTGCAATATGTATTTCTCTTCAATTTGCTAATATGATGTTTAACATTAAATAAGTTTTATTTTAATTAGATACACTCTGATAATCAGATACTTTTCCCCACAATTTGCATATGTTTTCTATGGGAATAATACTATCAAATGCTTGATTCCAGAAAAATTCTTAATTTCTGTAAGGAACTGCAATATTAATATACTTTCCCCCCCTAAAAAATATAGGCATCACTTTAAAGCACTATAATACATTAGAACTTGCTGGGCTTTTAAAGCCAGAATTTTGAAAAACTATCCTGAGTTAGTTCCTTAACATGTAAAAAATTACCCAAATTCCCCAGCTTCAGTTTTCTTAAAAATGAGGTATATATGCAACAGTGTCTACCAGCATTATCATGATAGTTAAAGAAAGCACATCCCATTAACACAGGATTTGCTATTTCATTGATACTCATTAATTAGCAAAAAATATATTTTTAAATGTTTCCCAAATAGAAGGAAAGAATATTTTAATCTTCACATATCTCTTGGTTTTCAGCCTAAAGACATGGCAGTTGACTACAGTTATCTCTTCATTTTCTCATATTTTTCTGTTCTCATTCTTCTCTCCCCCATTATCATCCATCCAAACTTTCTCCTGGCTCTGTTAAACACCAGGCCTCGCGCAGTTGCCCTCAGCGGCTCTGGGACAGCAGGTAGTACAGTCTGGACGGCACGGGCAGTGCTGCCAGGGACACGGACAGGGCTCTCTTTTTCACTCACAGTCCTGCCCGGGAGAGGCTCTTGGGGCAGGACCCAGGTGGGTTCCCTAATGCGGACAGGGGACAGCACTCTGCTTCAATCTCCCTCTCGCACATTCACAAATACATGGGATATATGCTTTGGTATCCAGAAGCAAAAAGGATAAATTTTCATGCCAACACTTGAGCAGCATGTTGAGAAATGCCAGTAGCTCAGCATGTGGAGAGCCATGTGCCACACTGGGCTTCACTGCAGCCCCTCCCGTTTGGGGAGTTCACGGGAGTACCTCTGGATTCCAGGAAAGAGTAGCCATGTCTTCTCTTAAGAAGTCAAAGTTCCCTTGTTCGCTACTACTTGTGGACCCTACTGTCCATGAATGTGTATAAAGACGTCTTGTGAAATGTTAAGTTCTCCAATTGTCTTGCAGGGATAACAATTATAAGAGGCAATAACTGTAACCCAGTGACCCAAGACCAGATAAGTGTACCACAGTGTTCCACAGTAAGCTAGAACTCTCCGTGAGAACTGCGTATCACATCAGATCAGATCAGGCAGCTGAAACGATGGGTAAGAGTTTATTTCTAGCCTACGTGAAGGCTCCTCTGTTTCCTTCATAAGGGCTGTGGCACGCAGAACTGCAGAGCTCAATGTGCAGGTCTGCCTTGGAGGAACTCTATGGAAAGCATTTCCATGTCACAGGGCCTGTTGAGATTGTGTATGAGAAACAAAATTTTGCAAATGTCTTGTGAACCCTGAAGTGCTATAAAATGTTAGTCATTTCAATAGTACTTCAGTAGATTTTGAGACAGAGATCTGTACCCCAGCATTTGAGGTGACGCAAATGTAATTTTTTAAAAAAAAATATTAACAATTAAAGGAAATTTAAATATGTCTCCATCCTGTTTTGCTCACAGATATTTCTAACAGTATAAATAATAACTATTTTATTTTCTCTGTTCGAATTGCTTCTATAATTTATTGTACAGGTAAGTTGTTAAATAAAAAATAAAGTAGTCAAAGTTATTAACAGTGGCTTTCTCTGGTAGAAAGGATATGAAAAATTTTATTTTTTAATTTTAAGTATATTTTCCAAATTTTATATTTGATTTATTTTCTGATAAAACTGGTACCTATAATATAAAACTGATTCTATAGTGTCTTGAACTATTTTAAATATTCAAAATTACATATTGCCTAACTTGAAACTTCATCTGTTGAACAGTTGTATGAAGAGAAAATGATCTTTCTCTGATTTCAAGAAATGTATATTTTCATTATGTCAGTTTCCAAATAAATTGTAAAATATAACACTAGTTACTATCATTCATATTGTACCCATGACTGTAAGGTTAGAGCACCATTCCAAATCCAATGAAAATTTTGAAAAGCCAATGTCCCTTGTATCCCACGTTAGGTATATCTTTAAGAATTCAATATCAGAAAAAGATGCTTTTTGGTTATTTCAATGAAATATCAGGGAATGCAATATCAGAGAAAACTCATAATAAATTACATTGGTTAATTCATAGAAATTTTACCATCTCAAGATAGTTTTATATCCTGGCTAGCAGGAACCACACATTCTATAATTTTCCTGTAGCAACTGAGGAGTGTGACTTTCTACATTGTTTAATTATTGTGTGTAGATTAAATACATTTAAAATTTCATTTTCTTTTAAAATTAAAATTGGGCAAAAACATTAAAAATTATTAACAATTATACTTTATTTCAGTAAACAATTTACATACAATGATACATAGTTGGGAAGACAAAACATTTCATGTAACTATTTCAAACACTTTTCATCTAGAACTTCTACAGGCACTCTATTTTTAAAAGCTGAAACAACCACATGGTAAAATTACCCCAAATATTTTAACCAAATTCATGGAAGAAGTCCAGTGAAGTTTCTTGTTGGATATTAAGTTGATTTTTTCTTGGATTTTGTGATAATCTCATATTGATAGAAAGAAAACCTCCCAAAAGTCAGCATATTTAAGTGCCACAATTAATGAAAGCAAAGGTTATTGTGTTCTTTTCAGTAATTATTCCATACAGAAGTCCACTAATTTCTGGTACTTCCACATATTGTAGGGATTACAAAGGGGAAATACTGATGAAGAAGACATTCCTGCAATTGAACTTTGAAACTTAAATGTGCACACATAAATAAACAAACAATTCTTGTATTGTCAAGAAGCAATGGAGAACTTTCTGGTGAGCTGTTTCTGTCTTTATACAAAAAGGAATCTGGTTGCAGATACTTGAGAACAAGCAAGGAAAAGAAGGATCTGGATGAGCTAACCAGGGTCTCAGGAGAGTCATCAACTCTATATAAAGTACACAGTAGGACTTGAGAGAATTCGCCCTAGGAAAACAGGATGTGTGAGAAGGCAGGGCAGGTTGTGATGCCCTAGCTTCTTTAACTTCTTCCTTCCTTGTCTCCACTGGAATGTTAAGAATGCTAAATATAATCTATCCAAGAGGTTAAGGATCTTGGGAAAGAGCTTCTGTCCTCTTCACCTTATTCTTCAACAAGCTCTGGGACTTTGGGATAGGAAATGAAACTCAGAGATTAAATGAAGATGTCAGAATCATGTTATGCATTTCTATTGAATGTTTAACTTACTATGATGTACAGCATACTTAAGGAACTATCTTCCTCCCCTCAGGCAGTTATAAGAGAATACTATAGGTTAAATATTTTATAAACAACAGAATTTTATTTCTCATAGTCTCATAGCTCTGAAGGCTGATTATTCAAAAAACAAGGCACTCACAGGTTTGATGCATGGTTGAGGGCCCGTTTCATAATTCACAGATGGCAAGTTCTTTCTGCTGTCTTCACACAGTGGAAGAGGCATGGTAGCTCCATGGGGCCTCCTTCCAAAAAATCATTGACTCCATTGGTGAGGCTCTTTGGTCATGATTTAATCACATTACCAAAGGCCCCCTTTCCTAATGCACTCACTTTGAAATTTATAATTTTTATATATATTAAGTTGGGGGTGACATAAACATGGAGACCATAGTAAGAACTGTCCTAAATTTCATGTTTTTTAGAAATCACCTATGCAAACATTTTTTGTTATACACCATTGTAGTAACTTGACTAATAATGAGGTAAGATAAAGTCATAAAAGATAGGTAGAAAAAGCTAAGGAAATCATAACTAAAATTACATTATCATCATCATCATTATTATTGTTGTTGTTGTTGTTATTGTTATTATTGGGAGGGGGTCTTGCTATGTAGCCCAAGCTGGCCTCAAACTCATGGCAATTCTTCTGTTTCAGCCTCTTGAGTGCTGGGATTAGAGTCCTGCACCATCAGGCCCAGCAAAATTGTACTTTTATGAAGACTGTAACTTCTAGGACCTAGCCAAAGTTATTTAAGATGATACATATCAGTATTTGCTTGTTTAAATTTAGACCACTCCCCTCCAAACCCATTGTACCCCAAATTCCTTATTAATACTAATAGTCCGTAAATAGGCTTTATTGAAAAATGAAGAGCAGGAACCTAGTCCTAAGATAAAGAAGGAGGCTGAATGAGCACAAAGAATGTTTAAATCATTTATTTAAAACAAAACCCAAATGTGGGATGGGTAGTTCCCTTTTGGTATGTATGTGGCAACTTTCTCCTGGGCTTTCTACCCTTTAAGAGAAGCATAAATGTTCCCTGTCCCAGGAAATAATGTGACTCATTTCTCTGACACCCCACACTTCATTCTTCACTTATTCTGCATACTGGATTAGGGTAACTCTAAACCCAATGAGCAAACCCTTATGAGAGACAGGAAAGTACTGTACACACAGAGAGTTGTAGAAAAAATCCACTGAAAGACTAAGGCAGAGTTTGGAGTAGCCAAAAAACCAACACAATCCACATGAGCTAAAAGAGGTTCTGTCCCAGAACCTTCAGCAGGAACATGGACATACTGATTCAACCATCTAGAAATGACAGTTTGGATTTCTGTTGTTTTAAGCCCTTCACTTTGTGGAAATTTGCTAGGTCGTGCTGAGGAAATTAACATAGCCACCAGCAGCAACTGTATCTAAATAATCAGAGGTTGAAAATAAAACCAGAAAAGGCACATAGAATTCTTACATAGGATGAGAATTCTTATTAGGAATATTTTCAAATAGATGGCTAGTGGGATACTTGAAGTCTCCTGAACAATTTGGGACACTTGGAGAGGAGGTTTTGGGATGCACATGACAGGAAACGCCACAGGTTGTGGTTCACAAGAGAAAGCCAGAAATGCCTACCATATTAATAATGGAGCTGAAAGTTGGCACAGAGCCCCTGAACAAATTTAGAAGAATTTCTATTTACAATCACAGTTCTAGTCTTGCTGTTCCAGGAAATACCTCAGACAATGCTCTTCTCAAAGGAGCTTACTGACCAGCCTGAGTTTCAGTAGAAGCTCTGAAAGCCTTCTGCTCAGCCAGCTAACCCATCATAAATATGTGAATGCCCGTACCACACAATAGTAGGTAGGAAGACTGTTATCCTGAGCTCATGTCCAATCGTTTCATTTTCAATTTTCAACAGTGCTTGTTTGCAGTACATAATGACTGCATTTTTCACAAGATGTTTTTACATGTATATCTCAATTCTTTTTTTTATTCTTGTCCTCTCTTCCCCTTCTCCTCCCCTCCATCTCTTGGTCCCCTTCCCATTGGCAAATAGTGTATCTCCCTAATTTTAGAGTGTCAAGGACTTATATAAATAATTGCAGTCAATATTTTAAATAGGTGAACTGTATAAAATTGATCCAACATACCATGTACCTGAACTTTTAAAAGTAATAGAGCTCATATGATCATAGATAAAACATTTGAAGAAAGTGTAAATGCCGCAGTTTGTCTATACACATTAAAGTAGATCATTTTACATATACCCTTTTTAGATGCCTTGATTCCAAGTATCACATTACAGCTCCATTGCACTTGATTCAAAATGAGTGTTTAGTAATACTTAAATTCTGTTTATTGAGACAAAAAACTTGTAATCTTATGAACTTTGCAAAAATAAATGTCAGAAAATTTACAAAAGATTTCAGTTTTACTGTTGATCTTGATAATAATAGATCATGATTCTTGTGAGTATACCATTATGTTCTTTTATCACCTTTTCAAGATATTATTAAACTATAAAGAACTGAGGAATATATGAACATAAATAATAAGAAATAATGAAATCCTGACTTCAGGACTCTCATAGCCTTATATTATAAAGCTCCCCTTTTAATTCTATCACTGTCGTAAAATGCTTCAGTGACTTTATTTTTCCAAAGTTTGAACTAATAGCTTCTTTGTAAGTTTAGAAGCTCCTAACATTCACGTAATTCTTGAACTGCCTTATATAATGCTATCATTTCTCATAATGGAAGTGTGTGTCTGTGTTGCTAAGCAACACCGCAAGATCTAGGCCTATCATTGAGTCCTATTTCAGTTTTCCTAACTTAAAGCTTTCAATCATTAATATTCTGACTCAAAATTAATTTAATCTTAGTAAGTAGTAGGAAAGAAAGTGATAAAATCACCAAAAACAGTTTCATTCTGAGTAAAGGAATACAAGGTGGGACTAAATCTATATGTAAAAAAATAGAAGTTCATCAGAATACTATGGTAAGAAAGGACATCCATCCTGCCTAAGTATTCATGGCTTTACTCTTTTATAACTGAGAAAAAAGCATTAAAGCTAGGGAAGTAATTTGTATATTCAATTTACATTTGTCCCCTTCCTCTGTTGTAAATGTAAGTGAATATTGAATTTCAAAGTCCTAAAATAATTGGAACATTTGAAAGTAGGAAATTGTCCTACTGTCATAGGCTGAATAAAGAATATCCTCCTTCTTCCCCAAAGAAATCCACATGCCAGTCTCCAGAATCTGAGGATATTATCCCACATGGCAAAATGGAATTTGCAGATGTGATTAAGCTAAGGATTTTTTGATGAGGACATTATCTTGGATAAGAATCAAAGATGTGCAAGCACAGTCCAAGGAATGTAGGTATCTTCTAGAAACTAGAGAAGGTGAGAAAACGTGTTCTTTTCTGCAGTCTTTATAAAGAACTAAATATATCAACCTTGATTTTAGTTTCGATGAGATTCATTTCAGATTTGTCTTTTAGAACTACACGAAAACACCCCCCCACCCCACCCCCCCACACACGAACTATATTATTTGAAGGCATATACCTTGAGGTCATTTCTTACAGTGGCAGTAGAAACTGATAGAGATTTCTTTAATAGTCACTATGTACAAGACCTAGGATTTAGACTTCAATTTCCATGTACTCATACCACTTCCCCACAGGTAGTCTTTCCACCACCAAGCTCTAAGAGAATGAAGAATTTTCTCTTTTTATATTTATAATAAAACTCATCAGTGGCAAAGAGAAGACAGCAAATCTATCACTACATTATCTGTCATCAGGTAGTAATTAAAATGTTATACTTAATTTCAGTTTTACTGAAGTCATATCATCACAAAGATGTAAGAAAGTTTTGAAACTTTCTGATCCTTTTTTAGTTATAATTGTCTCAAATTAAATACCATAGGTTCATTTGTTACTGATAATAACTATATTAGATAAACTGTTCATAAATTTATATTTCCACTTAAAAGAACGGACACATTAACTTGGGTAAGTGATGAGTTCAATATTGTGAACCAGTCAAACTGGAATCCAAATCTAAGACTTCTAATTTAAAGTCTACTCCTATATTCATTATCTGATTAAATACTTACTTTTTAAAAATCACACTCTAATAAATATATTTCGCTTATATCTTCTTCATAATTATTGTCACAACTTAAAGTACATA
Source organism: Hydrochoerus hydrochaeris (assembly GCA_004027455.1). Classification (NCBI taxonomy): domain Eukaryota; kingdom Metazoa; phylum Chordata; class Mammalia; order Rodentia; family Hydrochaeridae; genus Hydrochoerus; species Hydrochoerus hydrochaeris. The sequence continues at coordinate 25,829 of PVLA01005863.1, forward strand.
GGAGGTATTTTGTCAAAAGAATTAGCCTTCCATGGTCACACAAATACTTATTAGAACAAATGAAATTTTATGATTTAATAAAAACCGAATAAAACCTAAATCACCAGCACATAAAATTAATCTTGCATTCTAGGTTTGAGTTGTTCAAGGCAAGATATACATCAGCAAAACAGAGTTCAGTAATGTAAAATGTCACATTGCCAATAATGTAAAGTCTATTTCAGTAGTGCAAGGTCTTCAAGGTGAGGAAACAGTTTTCCATCATAAATTCAGGAAGAGACAGAAAGTCTTAATGACTAAACCAAGGAATATTAATTAGACAGTTCTAAAAGCATAAACTATAAATAGCAATATGACACTGAAGGAAGGATAGTAAAAATGAAGGTAGTACCTTTCTGTCACTGTGACAAAAATACCAAAGAAACACAATGGAGGAAGGACATACTTTGGCTCACAGTTTCAGAGGTTTCAGTCACAGTGTGTGAGCCTGCAGAGAGGCACATCATGGTTGTGGGAAGAATGCAGCTAAGAGGGTTGCTCACCTAATGGCCTGGAAGCAAGGAGAGGGGCGCTTCTCAATATCCTGTTCCAAAACAACTCCACTGACAACCTCCTCCAATGAGGCTTTACATACTGAAGCTTCTACCACTTTCCAAAAGTGCTAGGAGTTACAAACCAAGCTTTTAGCACATAAGACTTTATGGGATAGTCCAGATCCAAACTATAACTGGAACTCAACCCATGCACACATTTTATACTATATATATATATATATATATATATATATATATATATATATATGTGCTGGGGTCAGTCAAAAGTTCATGGAGGAGGATGGGGACCAACATCAAAGCTCAGGGCTAAAAGAATAGGTCACAGTTGAGAACATGCAGGATCATTTCAGGAAAAGGATAATTCAAATTATAAGAAAAATGAATGAACAAAAGCAGCAGAACATGATTATACAATTCACAGTGGAAGAGACCTGCCAGGTTAACAGGTTTTTTTTGTTTTTTAATTTTGTTTATGATCAGTGGACATTTTTCATGTGTGAAAAGACCACATTAAAGGATTTATTCTGAATAAAACGTGCGTTGTGTGATATGTGTGGGAAGGCACTGGAAATCAGGAGAGCACGACAACAATTCAAATGAGATACAATAAGACATGATGTGGTTTTCTTCTCTCATGTTATAATAAGAATTACTAGCACAATTATTGCACCAGCATGGCATCAAGTACTTTTCTAAGAATTTACAAGTGATAACTCATTTCATCTTTACAACTAATATTAATAGATTTTGCCAATGTCACACAAATGGCAACTGATAAGATCCCAGATTTAGAGCACTGGAAGTTTGGTTTTAAAAGTTATAACTGTGTTATCCATAAGTAATAAGGAATAGGCAATTTTGTGAATATAAAAATATTCCCTTTTAAATAGCTATTTAAGCAAAGAGTTTCATTATACATACTTATCATTGTCCTTTTGTTTCACTTTATTGTTTCAGTGTTTTTGTTGAATACTTTCTGTTTGCTCTTCATTGAAAAATAGACAAAGTATGTTGTCTCATGGAACATGTTTTTAATGTTTTAGATTTTTAGGTGTCCCAATAGTATTGGTGGGCTTGGTCATATACCATGTAAAGCAACTTTATTGTGTCTGTTTTTTTTTCATTGCTTTGTTTTATTGAATTGTTGTACATTTTAACATACTGTAATATAGGCAAGAAATGTACAAGATTATGAAATATCAAGTCTCAGCCACTGTCACTGTTTTAGCATCTGTCCAAAGCATACAGCCATTTCATTTGAATATTTGCATTCTCAATTAAATATTTTATATACCACTTTCATTTTATTAACCATTTCTCTATAATTCTTCTTTTTCTATAATTGATATGCATTTGAGGAGATTGAAAGCACATAGCTAATTCAGTAGTTTTTGCATATATCAAAAAATTAACACATTTTCATATACCATTCAGTCTATTCAGTTCATTTTAAACTTCTTCATTGAATATCCCTTCTTATATCACAATGACAGATTTCACTTATATAGTCTTCATGTTCGTTCTTCCCACTTAGGCACAGAGAAAGCATATTATAGAAACAATTACAAAAAGTGTAAATATTCAAGTGGCAAATGACACACTTTAAAAAATATCTGGAAGAAACATTACAAATATTCAAGTTCAATCATACATACATCTGAGACCTGAGAAGCTAAGATTTTCACAAAAGCAATTTGGTAAATATTGTTACTAGACCACACAAATTCAGTAATAAAAATCTCATAGTTTAAAGTCACGGGTAAAATTGCTCTTGTCAGATCTCCACTATCTCTGAATCATAAAATATGAAGAAATTTTCCCATGGAATTCATAAGCTTTTTCAAGTTGTTCCATTATGAAAGAAATAAAGATTGTTTGTCTTCCATTACTGCAATGTTTATTAGAAAAAAGACATAAATAGGGGTGGGGATTTAGCTCAGAGACATAAGTGCCTGCCGAGGCGTGAGGGCGTGAGTTCTATCCCTGGTACCAAAAAAAAAAAAAAAAGACATAAATAATTCCATCTCATTATCTTCCTTTATAGAGTCTTGATTTGCATTTGCCAATGTCTCATTTAACAATATTAAATGGATCATCCACTTAGTCATCTAAAAATGGTTATTGGAACATTATACACAATCATTTTGTATCAGACCAGACCAAGCAAGTCATTTGTGAAAGAACAAATCCTTCTATAAGCAATGTCACATAATCTAATAGACATTCAGAAAAAATGACTACTTGTGAATAATGGTTCTACAGGGAAAAATACATTTTATTTAAGTCTAGAAAGGTAAGGAAAATAATTTTATATATTGTACTTTAGATGTCTGTCTCATTAATCTTCAAAAAATAATTTGTTTTCAGGATCATTTTTTCTGTGAATATTTCAGATCACTTTATGGTAAGAGAGGAAAAACTAAACCTCATTCAACTCATTACTACTGACAGCGTGTTATATGAGGAGACATTACATCATGAAACAGCAAACAGTTTTCTGCCTCAAAGCAGCTTCAAAGCTGGAAAGAAATTAGATTCTTTCATTTTATATTCCCATTTCTAATTACTAATTCCTGCAATCAGGTATGAAGGTGATGAACTGTGGAATTGGGAAATTTTACTTTCCAGCAGCCTACTCATAAAATGTATGCAACAAACCTATTATCGTCTCTTCAGATGTAATGGAAAGGAACTAACTTCTGTCTGAGCAGCATTTGTATAGATTCAAGATGCACAAATGCAAGGGGACTTTTGCTTAATCTAGCAGAGCTTTAGCCTTTTATAATTTTTCCATAGCAACACACAACCTACAGGAAATGAGCCACATTGGAGACTCTCAATGTTTGGGTAACACTGTCTTATAGAAGTGAGTAATTGTGATAAGAAGTATATGTCTATACTCAATTCTAAAATGAGATTTCCTTTAAAATATATACCCTGCCTTGTTTAGGTTTCATTCCTTTAGGACTCTGGTGGGATGTTACCACCTCCACAAGGTTGTTTCTGATTCATTTATTTGAATCAGAAGAACTGATTTTCTAAGAATGTTAGGCATTTTCCTTTTCATCCTTTTTCAGCATTTGTGCTTAATTCTAGCATAGCTCTTAACACACTTTCTTATGTCTCAGACTATTAAACACAAAATTTAATAGTCCAAAGTTTAAATTTCCATTGTCATTGATTCTCAATTCTATTTATTTATCCCTATATCTGGCATAATACTCCCCAAAGTAGACTCTGAGTCAAAGAGTCAAGCATAAGAACCCTGGTAGGGAAATAGTTAAGTTATAGAAAAGGGGGGAGCCATTGTGTAATGCACTGTTAAGTGGGCAAATCAACATTAAATACTTGACAAAACTTGGAAAAAGGATCTGAAACCTACACCTCAGAGTTATTTTCCCTCAGGAGTGAGAAGAGTTAGAGAATTAAACATAAAATCTAAGAGTTACTGAATGAGACTTGCTAAATTACTGGCATCTCCTGATTGCTGCATTCCAATCATGGGCTCCATAGCTTCTCGGGTTTACAGGAAAGAGAGTCTTTGGATATAGATGGTGACATCTGGAAGCTCAACTGCACATACACAGTTTTAGAGGAAAGAAAATATGCAGTGGATATTGGAGTCTGCATTTTGCACTGCTCAGACCTCATGCTTCATGTTAAATTCATTTCTTCCCAATGCCACTTTGTTAATATGACTCCCAGTCATAGTTTCATGAGTGTGAGGAAGAATTAATTAAAAAAAAAGGGCTAGTGACACAAATGTTGGTTCCAATTCCTGCAACCGTAAGAGCTATTTGTCTTCTTTTTCCTATACCATTCATTCTAGATTCCTTTCTCCCACGATAAGCACTTTTGTTCTTCAATGCTTGCAGTACCCTTTATTCCTGAGGAGTCTGAGTCCTTGCTATTAGGTCTTTCTCTGCTGTTAGTGCTGCAGGTGTCCACACATAATTATTACTAGACCTAGAAGCAAAAAATTTGCATCAAAGCATCTGCTTCCCTCAATATATAGCACCAAACTTATTTCCTCATGTTAATTAGGATCAATCACTCCTTCTATGGTCTATTGTGTTAATAGACCACTCTTGTTAATAGACCACTACCATATATTTAGTTGTAGTGTGCTAACTGCAGTGGTGTTGTTGATACTACTTGACATGTGGTCATCTCTATTTTGTTGTGTAATCTTTCAGCAATGGTGGATACAAGGACCTTCTTCTGTACTTAATTTCTTAGGTACATCTACTGGTGTCCCTTCTCCAAAACAGGTTATCACATATTGAATTGTTGCTGTTTGAGGTTCCATTGACTAGTTCAGCCACTTGGCCTTCATGATTCTATCTGTGGTCAGTTCTACACCAATTTAATTTGGACTTCTATTTACAAGACATATTTCCTTTACCACTGGCTTTCAGAACTTCAGTGTGGCAGGATTTTAGTGTAGCGACAGCACATTTTAATCTTGTGTTAGTCTATCCATCCAGCTTCCTATTATCCAGGCATTAGCTTTTCTCTTTTCTCGTAGCTACTTGTGGGGAGCACCCCATGAAACTACAGGTATGAGCAGAAGGAAAGCATTAGTGACACAGTAATAGATGATGGGGTCCCCTGTGTGTGCAATTTCTCTATACTTGACTGGTTTGATTTCAATTGCATGGTGGATTTCTTCTATTCCCAGCCACTCCCATGACTTGATGGTTTCTACAATGCATATTTTGCATAGATCTATTGTACAAGTCCGCTTTGGTTACAGATGCACTTAATGTTCAGTTGCTTGATCTCTGTTAGGACTCAGTAGTGAATCATGAGCTGCTTTTAAACAAGCATGAGTTTTTTGTTGTATTTGATATATCCATACCCTAAAGCCCTGAAAGTCTGTGTTGGCCAGGGATGAAAAAGTACTGTGAAGGCTTCTTCTTGGCCTTTTTCCTACTGTTATGGATTCTATCCTTCAAGAAACTAATGTGAGAGTGGAGTCAGTAACAAGGCAAAGCACTCTGGGGAGGGATTGGGCATGCTGGCAGAATCATTTGGCCAGGGTGGGCAGCCTTTGGCCAGGATTGACACTTATCACCTCTCTGCATGTATCCCCCCGTCTAGCAATGTAGTATAATGACATTTTGCATATTCAAATATTATTTTCATCTTAGATTCTTCATTCAAATATCTGGAAAACTTTAATAATGTACTTTCATACCTGGGTAACCTTTTTGCTTCCAGGTCCAGTCATGTAAAACTCTTAATCAGTGTATAAATGGTTAAACATTCCTCTGGAAATGTTGGAAAAAACAACTGTTTAATACCCTTGCTGTAATATTTGAAGTTCTTTTTCAAAAAGACCCAGCCTCTACCTTAGACAAAGGGACTATAGACCTTCCCCATGTGAAAACTGGATGATAAATTATTATTTTCATTGTAACCAGTGATGTCTCATGCTTGTGCTCTCCCCCTCTGGTTATATAAGTAAAAATGCTTTTCACCTTCTTTTCTTATATCATTTCTAAGAACTTATATCATTTCTGTAAGCTATTGTCACAAATTTCTATGGGGCAGTTCCCCTTAGATGGCATCTGCTTTGCTTCTGGGAACCAAATGCTAGTTTGTGATCTCTACTATTCCAGAATTGTGTTAGCTTCACTGATTCTAAAGAGCCCAATACCATAGAGGTTTAATCTGTTGTCTTACAAAGACAGTGAACTTTCTTATAATTCTAGCATCATTTCCCTCTCCTGTTTACTATAATAATAAAGAATTAATTATTATAGCATAGATGATTTGGGGGTCCATTAGGTAACATATTTAGCAGGTATACCTTGTCTCACCTCCCTCAGTAGTGTTGCTGAAGTGCTCTAGTTACCACCTTTATGATACAGTCCTAAGAATCTTCAAATGTTTCCTACCATAGATATATTAGCTATATATGACAGCTCTATTAGTGAATAAATATTTTCCTTCTGAAGCAGTAAGAAATCCTTCCCATGAGCCATGATGAAATATGATCAGTTATTTGCCTAAAATTTAGAAGGGGAGTTGCAATAAAATCTCAAAGAAGCAGTTACAGTTTTGATGGGTCTGCGCCATATGAGGGTTTTGTTTGTGCTCCAGACAGGAATCTCTTTCTCCCCTCTAGCAAAGGCAGCATGTCACTTCTTAGGCCTAGGACATGAAGAAAATCCACAGTTTGAAGGCTGTGGTGCATTTTCACACAAATGGTTTCATTCCAGATATCGAAGTGCCAGTACTTTGGTATTATCATCCTTACTTTAACAATGAAGACCTTCTGGAATCAAAAACAAACAAAAGCTCAACAAATACAAATAAACAAATATAAAATTTCACTTCTTTCACAATCTGATCCTGGGCTTTCTTAGGGGATAAGGATCTTTGCTCATATATTATAGTCCAAATTGATGATTGACTCAACTGAGCTTGTCTTTTCCTTTTCACTGTGGATGACTGATAATAAGAACTAATGAACTGTATAATTCTGGCATTACCTATTGTCATTATATGTTCCAAATACCTTGAAAAATTGCATGAGTAACACATCCATTTTTACCTGTAACCTATCCCAATTTACTACAGCTTGAGGTCAGTTACCGGGATTCTATAGCAGTCCAGAGATTATCACATTCCTACTCTATCCCTGACACCAGAACCAGCGATGAATTTCTTGATTTTGAACAAGATGGTTTTTTAAAGCTAATTCTCTGTACTGCTTCTCCACCTTTTTTCCATTTTAGCTTAAATTCTTTCATAATAAGATCCTAACAAAAGACTTAAAGTGCAAATAGAATCATGGAATAGATATCACTGGTTTGGAAGTGGAGGACATAATACAGGAAAGGGAAAGCTGTCAGTAGATGGTGAGGTATTAAATGGCTTCTGGACTGTTCAATGTGAATCTAGAGCATGGCGAAATTCTGGAAAAAGATGAAAAACTCATATCTCAAAATTATTCTCAAGAACTTAGAGAACTCACTTATTTATACTCAAACTGCTGACAATAATTTACTTAGAGCTATTGGTATAAGTGGTAGTGGTGGGTTCCAAGCATGAGGATTAAATTTTTCATTAAAGTTACTTTATTCAGATGTGCCCATTATGAAAGCACAAGGGGTTTACTGTTGAATACAGGCAACATATAATGCAAAATATAATTTCTAGAATGATGGTATCAGTTTTGACAAATGTAGTCAAAGGCATTCACTGTGTGGGAACGGCATGAGTAAGTGTAAGCATGAGAACAGTTAAGCATATTCAGTGAAATGATTAGAGTTCTGGTTTGGCAGTGTATAACTCTTAGGAGTCTTGGGCATTTGGACTTATGACACAGGAAATGAAGAATTACATAAAAGTTTTGAGCCAATATATAGAACTATTTAATCTACCTGTATAATAACACAACTCTTGAAAGTCTCAGGTATCACCATAAAATCCAGACACACTAAAATGTAAATTTTCTGTTAATTTCCAGAAAAACCATGTACTATGTATCAATTATGAAAACATAATTATACATAATAAGCACATTATATATGTTTAAGATTTATGATTTTGAACAGTAACTTTATCTCTATGATTCTTGGCAAATTATTAAAATTCTCAATGTTAGCGCATGTGTTTCTAGCCAGGACTTATTACAGGACATGTTATGATTGCCAAGTAATAGAAAAGTTGATTAAAAGTGGCAAATAAAAAACCTGATATTTACTTTCTCCATAACAAGAAGTCTAGAGACAGGAGAGTCTCAGAGCTGAAACATGGAGCCACTTAGAGTTAATGTGCCTTTCTTTTCTGTCTCTCTTTGCTCAGCCTTTTGTGGTACATGTGTATCTTACTTGGTTCTGGTTACGTAAGGTGCTCACATGTTATCCAAGTAATGAGTAATATCTAAAAACAGAATATATCTATTTTTGTCAACTTTTTTATGGTGAGAAAAAGAAAACCTAAGTGTCCATAATGTGACTTTTCATTGTTTATCATATACCGACACCTAAATCAATTACATGGCTGTTGGGGGACAGTTCTCCATGAGTCTTTCATGCTTCTGCATATATTGAAAGCAGAGGTGTTGACTGATCTTTACCCTAGATTATTTTCTGAAGATGTTTACATAATTAACAATCATGAAAGATAAAATTAATTTCTCCTTCTGTATCAAAGAGCAGATTCACTTAATCTTGAAAGTTACAGGTACTTTTTATTTCAAGACAAAGGTAAGACTGCTTAGTGGCATGATTCTTTAAATTCAGAGTTTCTCTGCTTTAATCCACCCCACTGTATTCAGAGACCTGCTGGCCCTCTGTGCATCACCCAGGGAAATGAAGACTTGCAGAAGTGTATGAAAAAGGCTGATACAATAGCTACTGCTAATGCAGTGGATATTAAATTGTCCTTTGTCTCTGACTCAGGAATAACGTACATTTGCCAAAATCTGTGGAACTATAGGGCTAACTTGTTAAGTAGGAATTTGGGGAAGGTTTAGACTTTTTATGGTTCATAAGACAAAGAAAATGAAAGATAAACCCATTAGGAATTGGCCTCAGAACTGAGAAATTTTGACACCATTCATGTCCACTTATAGCACAACAAAAATGTTAGCGTCCATTAAATAGGTGTTGGTCAATAGTTATTAGCAATACTATAAAATGTGAGTGTCATTAGCAAAGGAAAAAAAATGAGAATGTAAGTAAAAAGGAAAGTAAGTAGTCCTGATAATTATTTTCAATGCAAAAAAAAATTTGTAAAATTGTATTGTGGACATAATTATACAATGGAATTATTGCTTCTAGAAATGTCAGAATCATTCTTAAGTGCAAATAAAAATTTGCATAAGATTTGTTGGTACAGTTAGGAAAAAATGTGATCCAGGTTCCAATTCTTACTTGTACAGAATGAATCCTGAGTAAATCTTAGATGTCAATAAAAATATAAATATATATACCAAGTGAAATTAGCAATCAATACTTTGTTCTTCGTGGAGTGAAGAGCCTTCAGAAGGAAGAGTAAGCCTTCTATCAGTACACCTTGTATGTGGTGGGACACCCAAAAAAGAAAGTAGAGCTGGGGATGTGGCTCAGTGGAACAGTGCTTGTCTAACATGCAGGAGACCCTGGATTCAAAAAGAGAGGATAAAATTGTCATTTTTGTTGCTGTAGCAATTCCGTTATGAACCTAACCAAAAGAACTTACTATTCATACATACAAAAATTATCCTCTGTAGGGATATGAATTATAGTTCTTCCATTTATAACAAATAATTAGAAACTATGATGAATATGCAATGAGAGAGGAGTAAATAATTAAATGAAACATTTTAATATCAACTATGTTGTTAATAAATCAGCGAGATCCTATCAGACTGGCAGATGTGCCCAATCAAGACAAACTAAAAAAATCTCCCAGAAAGTCTAATCTTGGTGGTGACCACCCCCAAATTGATGAGATAAATACGTGTTTACTTCATGTGACATTGAGGAATAGTGTTGACTTGTTATAAAAAATTATGGTAACATAATTACTGACAACATGTATCACTGACAAAATACTTCTCAGCAAAGAAATTTCACATAATAATTACAAAAGCAATAGTAAAACAATTAAAAGACAATCTTATCACTATTAATTCAAGTAGAAGGTATACTACTGTTACAATTCAGAGAAATGCAAGTTAAAATTATAATGAACTACCATTATACGTATATCAATATTCTGTATCAATATTCTGTGTCAGCAAGAAATGTAAATTCTGTTTACTAGTTGTATGTCAGTTGCTACAACTTTGGAAAGTGATTTTCCAGAAAAAGTAAAAATCTGTATATTAAATAGTCCATTTTATTTCTAACTCAATATCTTAGAGAAACTTTTGTACATATGCAGCAGAGAATATATAGAATAATATGAATAATAGCAAACATTGAAATTCAACAAGAGACCTTTTGGCAGTATATTGGTTAATATAATTTGATATATTTATTCACTAGAATTTTACAGAACAATAAAAATGATCAAATTACAGAATACAATTGATGACACATAAAATCTCACAGAGAAAATATTGTAAATATTTCAGTAATGCAACGTAGAATAATATGTATATTTCTAACTACATAAAAATTTTAAGTATAAAAATACAATAATAGAATTTATAAAAGATTTAAAGTTGAAAAGTGAAAGCCTGAGAATAATCATGTTAGAAATCAAGCTAGTGGCAGTTAGAAAATTTTAGGTAATAGGCCATTAGGATGGTTCTAAGTTATTTTAATCATTTTTAGTTTGAGTCATAGGAGGTTATTCCTAGATGGTTAAAAGAAAAAAGCAGAAGTAAACATTGACTTTTTTCTAGTAAACAGAATCATAGAGAAAAAATGAAATTTTGGGAAAGAAAGCAATTATATTATATTGCCTTGGTAAGTTTCACAAAAGACATCTACATAATAAAAAGTTATCAATATATTACTCTGACTTAAGATACAGATAAATAAATGCACATACAAAAATTGCCCTGATAGTGGAAAGTTTTGATCACAGGCATTTTACTGATCTCACATGACTTTTGTATTCTTAAGTGGAAATAATATGTGTGTATCCACACTGAACACACACATAAATATACATAAATGTCATTTTAATGTTCACTGTTATTTAAAATGGGTCAGTCAACATGTTAGTAACATGATAAATGTATATGTCATGCCATAAAATAGGAATCTGTTTTAAAGGAAATGTATACTATTTGGTATCTTAATAACAAAAAAAAATATTTACTGCAAAAGGTAATAAAATCCTAAATATTCAAGTACTTATTCTGGATAAGCACAGAAGTTTAAAAGAAAGAAAACTTCAGAAATGAAAATAACCCTGTAAATGTAAACTAAGAACAAAGAAGAATAGAGCCTCCCAGCACATTTCTCTTTTCCAGTTCAAAAAACATATTGCTGTAAATGCCAATCTGAACATTTTTGTCTGTAATGTACTTCAAGTGTTACCTGAGTAAGGTTTTAAAACACACACCGTCTTCCTTTCTGTAGCAATATCGTGTGATAAGAAAATAAAGTCTCACTATAATCTCTTTGAAGTCAATTAAATATATATATACAAGATATTTTTCAAGAGGCTAAAATGTCATATAATGCATTTGTAGCTAACACAGCTATCATATGATAGTACTTAAAAGATAACATTGAACTCTAAGAACTGTATTCACAAAGTTAAGTTATGAAGTAGAAAATCAAACTGGGATTCTGTTTAAAGAGGCTATGAGAGAGTAAGTTTGACGACCTGTAATGACAAACACCATGATGAAAATACGAGTTCATATGTACATTTCACCTCTACCAGTTTCTCACTGAGATCCAGTATGTTTTAATTGAACTTTCACAGTCTTGATATTTCACATCTGCCCATGCTTACTTCAGGCCTCCAATTAATGTACCTTAAGCAAATCCTCTAATAACTTGCTATCAAGAAAAGATTCATGAGAAAAGGAAAGGCTGTGCCTCTTTCCACAAATCTTGATTTCTATAAAAACTTATTGTCTAAAACTACTTTAAACTTGGTGATTGTTCAGAACCTGCAGTGATGCCAATATTCCTTGGCACTTCCATGAGCTGTCGTTTCTTACCCAAATAATAGATTTTACAGAGAGAATGCACTGAAATAGTGTCACAGAAATAAATCTCTAGAGCATCTAGATTTGACATAGCCTGAATTTTAATCTATAGCCTATGCTGTCAAATATTAGTCAATTTATGTGATCTTTCTAACCTTTGATTTTCTCTTTTACAAAGAGAATCATCCTTTTTCATACATACTTGCATGTGATCATTTTCACCAGTATTTAAGTATTAAGTGAAATAATAAATAGCAAAGAGCATGTGGTATGGCTTCTGGAACATAGTAAGTCAACAGTCAGGATTCACAAGAGGCATTATACATGAAGGTGAGACTGACACTGTTAATCTCTCTAGACCAGACTGTCTGGATTTGCCTTTAAAAAATTACCTTTCTGAATTTAGTTGATTGTGATTCCACTGTTATTTGTATGGCATACCTGGAAAGTATTTAAATCATTATTTGAAATTCCATTTATTTTGCTTCAAATTCTCAGAAATTGATTCTGCATGAGAAATAGAATACTGATTATACAAAAGTACTATGTCAGTGTTATTGAAGGACTCTATCTTACCTTTTTCTCTTTGGACCCTGGGAGTGTGCATGTTGTTTAACTTTGCATATTTTCCAGTTTTAATGGAGTAAAATAAAATTAATGGATAAAAATTGCAGTAGCAGAGTCCAAAGTAAGGACTGTGAAAATCATTATGGCTGTTCTAATTATTGACACTTGCAAAATTCCTTCAGCGAATTTGAAATTTTATTGATTGTTCCATATAAGGATCATTGATTTCATAGAGGTATAAATTGAATCCAAAAAATCAATAAATGTCAAAAATAATGTTTAATGGGAATTTTAAAATACATATATTAGAAATAATTCGCTAAAATATAGTTACATTTCTAATATTATTTGATGTGGAAAATAGATTTTTCTGCATTGAAAATTACAGCACTAAATGTGTTTTGGACAAATTTCACATCCAAATGAAAAATTTTAAAGATGCATTTTATTGTAATGTAAATTCTTCTATTCTCAAAAAAAATACATTATCTTCCTGGTTAGCAATTCTCAACTGAATATTTTCTGATTTAGTCTAATAATTGTGTGATGTGGTGCATTGTGAAAAATGGCAAATCAATAAAATCAAGAATGAATATAGCAAAAGAAAGAACAAAAATGCATCTCAGAAGGATTGGTCATGGATATCAAAACAAATCAGCAAGGTCCAGGAAAGTTCTGTTTCAAATTAGGAGGGTATGAAAATGCAGAGCGAATTAGTTGCTTCTCCTTTATTGCTTAAACTAACTATAAAACTATGAGGCATTAAATGTCTTCTGGGAGCTGCCCAATTTTTGAAAAAATGAGGCTTGAGTCTTTGGAATTCAATGGCACCCTTTTCTAGAATACAAGCTCATCCAGAGGCAGTACAGTGACTGACATGCTGGAAACGAGAAAAAGAAGGAGGGGAGGGGTGTTCAAGGGAGGAAAGTCAATAAAACCAATTCTGAGGAAAAGACTGCACAGGGGACGTGCAGCTAAATATTAACTTCAGTGACTGCATTTAAGTGAACATGAAAAGTAAACCACTAGGGAATTGAAATTAAAATTAAATCACCTGAGTGTTTAATAATTATTCGAGTAGAAACTAAACAGCTGCATTAGTAAATGCAAATGATTATTTTAATTAACCATCACCAAATGAGGTCCTACAGCAAAGACAAGATGCTTAGCCTGGATAGATGTTTATTACGGAGGTCTAGCGTCTCAGTGACATCTTTCCGAGTATGCTCATTTCAGTAATAAAGAGTATAAACAAACAAACAAAAAAAAACAGGGAAGCCCCTGTTTCCTCTTTGTTGATTTTGAACATTCTTTAAATGTTTTTATTTTAAAGACAAAACAAACAAAAAAAGGTATAAACAATCCAGAATTTCAAAAAATATAGTAGAAGGACTGGTGAGAAGGACTGGTGAGCTCAGGGGCACAGCACCTGCCTGGCAAGCAAGAGGTCATGAGTTCAATCCCCAGTACCAAAAACAACAACAACAAAAAGCAATCATTCTCACAAAATTTTCCAGCGGCATAACCACCTGTCTGGCAAGCGTGAGGTCGTGAGTTCAATCGTGAAAAGTATACATATATATATATATATATATATAGTAGGAAATCAACACTAGTAAATATATTGCATATATTCATAAGTGAAATAAATCCAACTCGCCTATATAAATATCATGTTGTCTCCCAAATGTTAAAGAAAAATGGAAGAATAATAATATCAAGTGTACAATAGATACCGTGAAAATGAAAAGGAAAGAAAGTGCTGGGGATGGTCCTGAGTAGTTTGAGAACATTTTGTTCTGTGAGTTCCTTTATTTGTCAAAAGGCGAGGTGTTTATCAATTATCCAATAAAATGAATGAATAAAACAGCAAAACTGTACTATAAATAGCTTCGTGCATTTTAATGACTTTATGATTTACAATGAAAAAATATTTTATGGAAAAATTTTCATCCCTCGTGAGAAAGTCATCATAAATATGCTAATGTATTTTATGTGACTCCAGAAATTGTGAGCAAGTTTAATGCTCTTCAGTAGGTACAAAAGTACATGCTCTCTACCCACACAGCTGAAACTGCTCCGAGACCTAATTCAGGAAGTGACCCCAACTTGTATCTACTTGTTTAAATCTGATATTTTCACCTTCAACTCTTTCTTCTGTCTGAATACTATGATAAAACCACTTGTTTTTGTCTCCAAAACTCTTTAAATGTATAAACATTCATGTTTTCCATTTTTATTTCTACAGTGTCATAAATAAATAACATCATTTTCATATTTCAAAATCTGGTGATAAACCAACTCTAAATAAATTGAACTTATTTAAACATTTAAAATAATTCTCAATTTTTAATGATTAATTCAATGGTTTCACTGAATGCTAAACTTTTATCTAGACAGAGGTCTACCTTTAATTAGGAACTAAGTGGAAGCAGGTGTGGTGACATACGCCTGTAAACCCAGCTATGAGCCAGGCTGAGGCAGGAAGATTGCTTGAGCCCAAGAGTTGTAGGCCAATCTGAACAATATATGAGACTCCATAGATTTTTTAAATGAAAATAGTTAAATTGATTGTGTTTTGCTTTTAGTTTAAACTGGTGATTTCAAATACATCTATAGATTTTTCAACCTGTGGTACAACCAGTCTGAAAATAAAAGATTTTTTCCTTGTCATCCATAATTATTACTGTGCTGGTGCTTCAACACACATGTTTTTTTATCCTTTCACTCACTGAAGAATATTGGGCTGTATTTAGTTTGGAGCAATTATGAATGAAGCTGAATAAATATTCATGGATAATTCTTTTTGTGAACATAGCCAGTGAGATTTCTGGATCTTCTAGAAAATATATGCTTCTCTATGTAAGAAATCCTCAAAGCTTTTTCAAAAATATACTATTCTGTACTCTCAGCAATATATAAAATAGTTCTACTGCTTCAAATCCTAGCCAGCACTTGATATAATTGTTACTGATATCCTGAGTTTCTTTTCTCTGTGAAAAGCAGTAATTCTTTTAGAGCAAAATGCATGATAATGAATTATCTCAAGCTTTCTTCATGAAAATGTGTTAATTCCACCTTCACTGTTTTTCTTTTGTTTTTTTTTTTTTTTTTTTTTTTTTTTTTTTTTTTTTTTTTTTTTTTTGAGACAGGGTCTTTGGGTAGTGCAGGCTGGCCTCAAATTCATGAACTCACCACTATCTCCTGCCTCAGCCTCCAGAGAGCCATGATTATAGGCATGCATGCACTCCTGGTTTTACCTTCACTTGTGAAAGTTTTCTCTGGATATGAAATTCTGGTTTTAATTTAAGACTTGAAAATATATCATTTGAAGAATCTTAAAAGAAAAATATAGATATACATATAAAATATTACTCATGCATTAATTTTTGAAATGGAGCTAAAAAGCTTTTTCTCATAAAGAAGATAGATGATAGGTAGAAGAATGGGAACAAGTTATTTCATACATAGCTTTCAGCAATTTAGTAAAAATTCCATTTGATAAAAAATGACTGAGAAAATCAGACAACTAAGAGATCCATGTATTAGGTGGCTGTTATAATTATCAGACACTAAAGTAATTTGGAGGTAATATATTTACAAAATATGCCAAATTAAAACCAAAAAGTTAATCAAATTTTCTAAACTTGGAAGCAACCAAGATGACCTTCAGTAGGTGAATGGATGAATCAATGGCACTAAATCAGACAAGGGAATATTATTTAATGCCAAGAAGATTTGAGTTGTGCAAAAGATGCATATTACTGAGTAAAAAAAAGCCAGCATGAAACTAATATGTACTCTTTGATTTCAACTCTATGACCTTCCGGAAAAGGCAAACTGAATGCAGTAAAAACTATCATTGGTTGCCAAAGGTTTAACACAAAGGAGAGATGAGTCAAGAGAGCAGAGAGTACTTTTAGAGCAGTCACACTGTTTTGTGTTACACTATCATGGTGGATGCATAGCAACTTAAACTTGCTCAGATCTTTATCTTGTAACACACTGACCATGAATCTTAATGTAGACTGTAGACTTTGGTTGACAGTGATGTCAGGGTAGATATATCAATTGTAACACGTGTGTCAGTCTGGATGGGATGTTGATGATGGCTCAAATTAGGAGAAGCTGTGAAATTGTGGATCAGGGAGTATATGGGAAATCTCTGTACCCTCCATTCAATATTGTTGTGCACCTAAAACTATTTCAGAAAAAGAAAAATAAGCACAAGAATGTAACAACAAATTCTGAATTCAGCAGATATAGTAAAGCAGTTTACAGTTCAATTAATAAAAATATTAGGGAATGTAGAGTTGACTCAGAAATATTCAGGCAAACAAGATATATAAGAAAGAAAATATGGCACAAGATATGTGCATCACAAAGCAAAATGCATACAAAATGTTGCCTCCTTCCCAGAAATCAACCAAACACCAAACCAAACAACCACAAGCCTAGGAAGATATATATGCCTAGGAATGTATTAAGAATATATTTGTATAATTTTCTCTGAAAGGAGAAATTATCACTATTATTGGGCACTAAAATTTTTGTTCTTTGCTAGACAAGGAAACACTATCCCCATCTTTCAAAGCTGACTGCCATGTAAACATTTGTGAAGACAGCCCAGATCAAAGACTTCAGTGCCACTGACTGGACATTATGCAAAACCACGAGAACTCTGAACTCTCTGGCAACTGATAGATCTTTTGGATAGTTGAATGCTCATATAATTTTTCCTAAAAGAAAGCTGAGATGTAGTGGCTCCTACAGTGTTATTTCATAATCATAATGATCACAGAATCCACCTGTTTCTTAATAGTACAAATGGCATCAACATAACAACACTGGTATGTTTGACCAACATTAAGATTCTCTTTTTATCAATAAATCATTGAGAAGGCTGTAGAGGGTAACAGGATCCTTTCTATATCATTGGTGTGAAATCAGTATAGAGATTCCTCCAAAATCTATAACTATAAATTCCACTTTTCCAAGCTGTCTTGAGAATCCTCCTGAAAGTGTTAAAGATACCACAGTATATTGACACATGCATACCTATGTTTATTGCAGCACATCCAATCAACAGATCAATGGATAAAGAAAATGTATTTATGCATGATGGAGTACTATTATCCTATGAAGAAGGATAAATTCAAATTATTTGTGGGAAAATGGATGTATGTTGAAACCACAATGTTAAGTGAAATAAATCATGCACAGAATTTTACATATCATATGAGAAATCCAAACTATAAGCAAATGAGCTACAGAAAAGACAGACAATAGGAATTAGGCAAATGGATATTTGGTCAATGGGAAGGAGACTAAGAGGTTTTAGAAGAGGAAGAGAGGAAGGAAAGGGGACATAAAAAAATTGAGATGTGTCATGTCCATGTATCAACTCTCCACATGAGTCTAATCATTATGTACTGAAAATATTTGCTACAAAAAATTAAAAATTTTAAAAATGTAAAAAACTTTTTAAAATTTATCTTCATAAAAAGTAAAGTAAAATATAACAGTACAAAAAGAAAGTAAAAAGGTAAGACAAAGTGGGGGAAAGTTACAAACATGTCTGATGGAGGGCTTGTATCAAAATATGCAAATGAATTTGAAAACCAATCAAATTTCTAATGTGCAAAATAAACAAGACACAAAATGATGTATACCAAGATGAGAAAAGAAGGATCAAGTGGAAGCAAAGTATTTGTAAATAATGAGAGGAAAAGGGGTTGAAGGGAGGGGAAGGGAATGGGGAAAAGTAAGAACCAAGATATACCACGTACAGGTACAAATTCCCTTAATGAATGGAATCATTATGTATACCTAAAATGTATCAGGAAGCTTAATTAATAAAAAAAAAAGATTATGACTAAATAGCCATACTACAAATGTAAAGGTCATTATCCTCTCCATTCTTTGAGAAAATATAAAATTTAAAAATATCATTACAGTCCCATTACGGCTATAGTAAAAACCATAAACAACTGCTGGCTGCATACAGAAAAACAAGCAGCAGCTTTGCTATCCCTTGTAAGGCACTAGTGAGAACGTAAATTAACACAGTCTCCTGAGCTTCTCTGACAGTCTACTAAAACTGAACATGTACTTACAATCAAGGGGTTTTACTATGAAAAATGAATTTATATATGCACCAATAGACATGAAACAGTCATAGCAACATTATTTGTAATATTCAAAATCTCTAAATATTGATCAATAACAAAAGAAAAAAATTCACATTCATGTGATTAAACACTGTCCAACAATGTGAAAAATAAACTAGAGCTACACACAACTCATGTTAAGTATTTGGTCTCATTTTAAATATTTAGTCTGTTTTTTGCTTAGAAAAACAAAATAGGGAAACATTGGACATTTGCTTTTAATTGTCTTATACTTTACATCGAGTATGTTAGAGATCAGTTAGGGCAATACTGCAGCAAGTCTTTCACAACTCACACGCCTCAGAATCAACATTCCCTTATTTTAGAGTTTCAGGGCATGACTCAAAATTTATTTCCAGTCATTCTCAGGCAGGCAGTCAGAGAGGGAGGGAGGTGGATCCTTACATGACTTCAGTTCTTCAAGACAAGAATCCTTGGTACTATGTCCCAAAGGGGTCAGAAAGACTTGAGTGTTAAGGAAAAATTGTTTCTGCTATTTATCTTTTGTTTGAAGTACTGCAAACTCTTTTTTATGAGCAATAATTTGAAATTGTAATGTAATTTTCTTTATTTATTTACTTCCTCTGTCAAAAAATTAGCACCATAATAATATAAATTTGTTGGCATATGAACACTTAATTTCTAGAATTCTAAGTTAAATGATTTTACACACACACATATGTATGACCAGTTAGGGCAAATAACCTGTGTTGTTTGTACATTTTTTACTGTTTCTTACTGCCATCTCTAGTATATAATCTGCTAGTATATTCTACTTAAAATATTAGATTACTTGAGTGCCTAATGTCTCAAGTAAAATGCAACAACCACTTTACTTACATTTTTAGAATATATATATTTTTTTTATTTTAAAGAGGATAAAACCAGGAAAAGTAAAACAGAACAAAACCAATCAAAACAAACCAGTGTAACTGATACAGGACTTTAAAAGATTACAAAATCAACAATATTTACCATAATGCCTTTTGTTGTCCTCAAAATAGCTGCAGATATCTTTGGACGTAGTAAAAATCAAACAGAACTGAATAGAATAGAAACAATAAAAACAAAACAATGAATACAATAATGAACTTCAAAACAAGACAAAAGTAAATACAAAATGGCTACCATAATATATCTTGTTTTCTTTGAAATAATCACTCCTGTCTTCAAATATAACAAAATCAAACAAAACAAAAAAGAATAAAACCTAACCCAACAAAACAATGAAAATTATACAGGACTTTGAAACAAGACAATAGGGAATCAACAATGGCTTCCATCCTCAGAAGGAGATTGCCCCTCCCCTAGATACCACATTGTGTACTACTATCCTTGGAACAGAAGATCAGACTACTGGCCCTACATCTTCAAGGTCAGTGAAACACCAAAACATTACAAGCATCAAATTGCATTTCACCTCAATAGGTATCATCACAGCCTATGTTTCTCTGGATCAGCCATTTGCCTTGTGGTGGGTGTGGATTGGTACTTCCTTGTTTGCCAGCCCACATAAGGGAAGGGACTGGGGTCTGGCTGTCCCCATGCTGGCAGCAGACTGCTTGTGGTACTGATTCACTGGGGGACTTACTTCTTGGTGAGTCCTTGTTCTCTCCCCACTGCAGTCTGCAAATGGCACTGACTCACCTAGAATATATGTTTCAAGCATAAGTTTACCTATAGAAATTTATGTTTTTAATACAAATCATATTAGAAAGCATTTTAATTAAATAAATTATAGAAGTGTGCTAGTAATTGGTCTGGAACAACTGACCAAAGGTAGTAGGATTGGGTCCTGTTTAACAACTCAAATGAAACTGAAGGCTGGTTGTAGGGAGAGTGGAAAACAGAAAGCTAAACAAATCAACTTGTTTAGATCCTATTATCTTTCTGAAAGATATCTACATGGTGACATATGTATTGTACTCAAGTTTTGGGGTGTTCATCTAAAGTAATTACATTTATAAGAATTAACTTAAAAATATATTATAGAGGACTCAAGTGACTAAGTTTAGCAAGAATCAGGATTTCAAAAGCCACAATGCGGAAAAGGTATACAATACATGCATATCTATATCTATATATATCTTTGTTTTGTTCCCTAATTGTAGTTGTTTGGCTTTGAGATGTGAAAATATTAAGGAAAACTAAACCCTTTATATACTTGATGAAAACAAGATCCTTTAGAAATAATTAATATTTTTACACATTTTTCATGTTTTAATTGAATATATTTGACATTATCTCATCATAAAATTGATATGCTTAATTCCTTTTTCATTAGCAAAAATTGAGGGTGATAAACCCCTGATGCTATTAACTACTAATATATACTGAAGTCTTACTATTCAGTTTTGCTACTGCTTCTGATGACCCCTTCCTGAGCTGTCACCTGAATTGTATTAATGTCTCCTAAAATGTTGAATTCTACTAACTTTTTATTTAATAATTATTTATTCAGCCCATACAGAATTATCCTACATTTAGAGAATATGTCAAAGAACAACAAACAAAGATCCAAGATGTTGTGAAACTTGCATTTTTGTTGTCATAGGATAGATACAGAATGTATGAAAGAAATATACAGATTCATGGAAAAAATAAAATTGTAAAGAAGGGTATCCATCTTATGAGTTTATCTACTAAAAAAAATGATGTTTCCTTTCTTTTTTGTCAATCCTTCTACCAATATCCTAAAAACACAGGAAAGAAAAAGATGAGATTAGAAAAGAAAAAAAATAGAAAGACCATCTATATGGTATGTACTTTCAGATATCCAGGAAATTATACTTCATTGAGGCTAGTATTAGACCCTTAAAAAGCAGACAAATCAAACACTCTCTTTGCCCTTAAAGACTTACGTTCACATTGTATTTAAATGTTCCAGAAGTCTTTATTCCTGGTACTGTGAGCTGTGCAAACTAAAGCAAAGGAAGTGCTATCTTCCCCACATTAGCTCCAGGGGTGGGGCACCAGCTCAAAACAAAACTCTTTTTTTTTTTTTTTGATAGGTATAAGAATTGGAGGAACATTTATCATAAGCTAGTAAAACTTTTTCCGTTTTTAAAGAATTAGGACACTCCTATTGGAACTAATTTGTGCAGAAACTACTTTTAGCTAAATAAATTGAGTTCTGCAAAACATATAAAGAAAGACCAGATATTTTGATGGAAGTCAATTGTGGTAGATCAGAAGCTCTTGAACTCTTTAGTCTTGTGTATTTTCTTGTTGTCAAAGTAGCTGCTGAAGTCTGATGCATAAAGATCTGTTTGAAACAGATGTAACGTTATCAAATCTTCATGTGGAAAACCACACATGAAATTTTTTTGAAATTCTGAGGGTCAGGCTCAGGGTCTTGTATATACTATTCAAATTCTCTATCACAAAGCTATGCCTCATGCCAAAAAAGGCATTTTAAAATCTTGCAATACTTACTTTTACTTCGTATAATTTTCTGGAATGCCCAAGAGAAATATATTTTTGGCTCAGAAAAATGTCATGTTCAGTTAATTAATTCATACATGAAGTACATCATAAAAGTTAGCTGTATGAGATGGCTTTAATTAGTTTGCCATCAATAAATGATCCTCATCAATCTTCCCTTGTGTTTGAATTTACTGAGAACACATGGCAAAGAATATATAGTCTTTTATGAAAAACTTCGTGCACAAGTTTCACACTCACTCTGTGTTCCACTTAAACTATAACTTTGAATAAAATTTTATTGGTTTTTCAAATTCCGGGAGTTACTTTTAAATGATAGTAAGGAAATTTTTTAGAAGACATTTGTAAATGGGAGAAGCTCACTAAGGTTGTATGTAGTATCCTCTTGAATTTTCCTTTCTTGCATTTGGATTTGGGAGAGTGTTCATTCTGGGAATATCTGACTCAAAGCAGTATCTGAGAAATCGACCTCTCAAAACCAGTTAGCTGAGCAGTAAATGGTTCCATGTGTGATAAAAGCAGAGTCCTTTATTTTTCTTTCCCTCAACTGATTAAGAAAATCATGTCTTGCATATGCAACTCAAGAAAATGCCAGAAGCCCATTAAACTGGAAACTACTGAAAACATCAATAATTTGTCAGGCATAGTGAAAAGCAGAACATATGGAAGATTAGATTTCTTGAAGGTCATGTGTCCAATTAATTTACCAGTCATATTTCACTAATTCTTGCACATTGTTCTCACATGGCTACGGCACTGTTCTGGAAATCATGATTTTACTATGTGGCTTTAAAATACACAAATAAGACATTGAATATCTTTAATGTTTATTGTATTAAAGTTCTAATATATAGATAAGGACCTCTGATTAGGTTATGGTCTTTGACTTTATATGTTTTGTCACACATTCACCAGAGAAAGAAGAATAAAATAAGTCCTCTTTCCTTAGTGACTCATTATCTATTCCAGGTCAGAGTGACTAAGACGGAAGATGTTCCTGAAGAGAATGCCTGCAGATTACAGCATTCAGTGGCTTCAGACAGCCTCTCACAACTACAAGCAGCACATGAGCTTTCATTCTGTTCTTAGAGCATAATGTCACCTGTGGTGGGAGAAGGGGAAGGGAAGTCTGCCATTCTCAAGGACTTTTTAGGAAATTGTGCTCTTTATCTCCACTAATCTCCCTTAAGATATTATACCCATAAATTGCCATGAAATTCTGACTGTCCTAACATCTTCTCCCTTCAGCTCAGTTGTAATTGGTGGTTTTGGGCACAATGTGTGCAGCAGGAAGGCCCCAGAGCCCCTCAGGCGGTGTGGAGGTGGGACCAGTAGAGCAGACTTGGATAAAGGCCACTGGTGGGTGTGGAGGCAAGAGAGGGCTGGGAGGTGGGTAGGTGTGGTGTAGAAATAGCACCCTACAGCAGCGGCCTCGGACTAGAGAGTGAGACATGGACTGTGATACCTCACCAGCGCTAGAGCCAACGCTGCCGGCCCCTGACTGAGCTCAGGGGCCATGAGGGCTGCAGGATTCCCAGGAGAGAAACATTTAGGAACCATGGTATCTGTGGAGTTTGCTGGAGGACTCTTGCTTATCTTTTTTCTGTCATTGGAGACTGTGCCAAATTTAAACTATTCTGAACTGGTCAAGTCAAGGAACTTCATTTCCTTCTTTACAAGTCTATTCTAAGTCCTCTCTCCCTCATCTAATACTGCACTCCAACACTGTGTACAAACCTTCTACCTGCGTAGGAAGCTTTGGCTCTTTGGTGTTGGTTGTTCTTTATGGAGGAAAATGTCTGATGTCTCTCCAGCTCATCTTGGTGGAAATCTTCACAGTCCTGATGGTGTCTTTAATGTTCAAGTCACGAATGTTAACGAAGTCTAATGTATCTATTTTTTTCTTTTTTTTGTTTGTGCTTTGGTGTCATATCTGAGAATGCACTGCCAAATCCAAGATTATTTTTTCCATAAGTTTTCTTCCACAGTTTTATAGTTACTTTTATACTTTGACTGTTTATCCATTTTGAGTTCATTTTTGTAAATAATGTGAAGTACAAATTCAACTTTATTCTTTGGGAAATTTCATTGTTCTAGAATCATTTGTTAAAGAAATTGTTTGTCCTCTAAACAATTGGATTAAATAACCTTGTCAAAAACCAAGTGGTCATAGATTTACAAGTGTCTTATATTCCATAGTAATGGTGATGCCAGTACCATACAGTTTTGATGATGGCGACTTTGTAGTAGGTCTTAAAATTGTGGAGCAAATGCTGTGACATTATTCTTCATTTTCTAGATTTTTTTTTTTTTTTTTTTTTTTTTTTTTGCTATTTGGGAGCCATACAATGTTATAAGATTCTGGGGAACAGCTTCTTTTTCTGCAAAAGACAATATTGGAAAATTGACAGGTGGTGTTGACATAGATGGTGTTGGATGCTCTTGGTACTGTAACAGCATTGTTAGTCATGATTTAATATTCATTTACTCATGAACATTAGCTATCTTTTCATTTATTCATGTATTTTTTTTTTTTTGCATTAGGAATTGAGCTCAGGACATTTTGTTTCCCAGGCAGACACTGTGCCATTAGCCTATATCTAACCCATCTTTAATTTTCTACAGCAATGATTATTGGCTTGCAGAGTACAAGTCTTTCCTCCCCTTGGATTAATATATTTTGGATGTTAATTCTTTGATATCTTTTTTGGAGGGCATAGAGAAACACAACTCATGTCCATGAGTTGATATGGTCTCTGCAGTTTTGTTGTATTAGTGTCTTAGACCCGTTACCCTGTTTGTGGATTTTCTGGGGTTTTAGGTTTACAAAATCATGTTATGCATATTCTTCCTTTCATATTTGAATGCCTTTGATTTCTTTTCTCCTGTCTTATTGTTCTGGCTAGAACTTCCAGTACCATGTCTAATAGCAGTGGTGAAAGTTACTCACTTGTCTTGTTTTAAAGTAATCAGTAGAAGAAAACAGTAAACATTAGAAAATTAGAAAACAAAACAGAAAATGAAAACATTAGAAGAATAAAATTGAAAATAAAATTAAAAATTATGAAGGTAAATAATTTGTTAAGATAAAATAATAAAATATTAAGATAAAATAAAATAAAAAGAAAAAACACAGCTACTTTTAAAAAATACTAGCAAAGAGAAAAGTTATATAGAAAAATTACTTCAGATCATATTTCAAAGTAGATAGATTACTTCTGTAATGTTTTGGATGATTAAATCCAATAGATTTGTGACTATTTGTTACATAATCCCTTGTCCTGCTCTTTATGGTTCTAATATGCACAAGATAGCAGAATGTTAACATGTAACTTAAAAGAATATAAAGCACAATGTGTAGCTTCACAGTATTCTTACACATTTTGTCTTTTAGTATTGTCTCATGAAAAAAAAAATCCCAAGGTCGGATATAAATAAACACCCAATTGATTTTCTTGGAGAGCAATCAATAATTGCAGGTGATAGGGAAATGTAACATATAACAGAGTTCAAAGTTGTTATATTTAAAAGTGTATAATATTTGTGAGAATTCACTGTCATTTATTCCTAATGTATTCTTATTCAATCATAGCAAAACTTGCTATTTTTATTGGATATTGAGGTCAAGCCAGGGGACTGGAGATTAACAAAGGGATGAATGGATGAATTAAAATACATGTAACATCAAAAACATGTAACTTTTAAAAAAATAAATGTTTCCATGTGAAACAACTCCCAAGATCCTCTGAATTTAACTCTCTTTAGATTGAGAAAAAAATGTATTTCTTTTTCAGTTAGCAACACTTGACATTGTAGTTACAAAATCTTGAACATATTTTTAGGAATACACATTTTTTATTACTATATTGTTTTTTTTAAAATGCTAAATCTTCTCAGGAGTAATGCTATGTTTATTTTCTCTTTGATATCTTAATAATTTTAATATTTTCAAGTAACCATGTAAAAAAATTTTGAATTACTTTCCTATAGAAAAGTGAGACAACAGTATTGTGTCTAAAGGCAATTCACACCAATAAAGATGACATCTCATTTTATGAGGACAGGGGCTCATTCCAATGAATAAATTCATGAAGTCTCACCGTTCTGTGACCCCGTATCCACAGTCTGTTTTATCTAGTCCGATGCTTGCTCATTACTGTCATAACAAAAGCAGCATTCTGTTCCTTTTCTGATCTTATCTGCCCTGTAAAGGTGAAAAAAGTGATACAACCGAAGTGATATTAGTACTTTCTTTTTCTTCCTTTGAATGACCAGCAAACTATTTCTTAGTGTAACAAATTCATTCAGGGTAAATATACTTTCTCTTACAATACAGTTCTTCTTTAGACTATGCAACTATACTGAAAATATTGTTTTATCTTTAGCCTGTTTTACAAAAATGTCCCTTTGGTGGGTAAGAGATCTCACTAACATGTGAAATTATTTCAATGATACTCTGAAAATAAGAGATATATAAGTGAGCATGTCCCTTCCACAGCCCCTATGAGGCATTTAGGAGGTTAGTGAGAAGGAACAGTGTGCTAGTCTTCATTTTCTTCAAAGTCCTGGCCCTAGAATCTTGCTAATTCACATTATAAACCTCTTCAAAGATGTTATTAAGTATTTAGCATCCGAGGAGTATGAGATGTTATAGTGAAATCAATTGCCCAAAACTTCTAATAGAAATCAGATTTACTACAGAGGATAATCTTCTTTGCTTCTTTAAAGCATAAGATGAAAATGATAGAGTAAAAAGTTGGAAACTCTCAAGGGCAAAGAGAAAATGAAATGACATAAGAAACTGTAATGAATCTTCCACTGCAGGAAATTGGGAGAGGGGTAATTGGTAAATTACTTAGAAAATTGGAAATAGTGATTACCTAAAAGCCTTCCAAGTAGTGGAACAAAAAGTAGCTAACAAAACGTTTTTGGAACCTCAGGAAAATCCAGAACTTGGAAGCAGAAGGTGAAAGTGGAAGGCAGCCAAGAGGTCTAAGATTGCAGTGTGGTTTAACAGAGATTATTTCTTTCTCTGCCTAATGAGTCTATTGTGTGTCTTCCTCATACCTACATCTCTCACCTTTCTGCAGCTGTTTATATTTATACCTCCTACAGATGTCCTGGACTTATGATGCAATGTGCACGGGTGATAAATTATATATGTGTTTAAATTTTTAAAATATAGTGAAATATGCATTGTCTTTAATCTCCCTCAAAATACTGCCTATTGCTTTGAACAAATTTACCTCATCATTTTTGGCACTTTAAGAAGCAGTTCTGGATGGAAGACTTCTTTCCTGAGTGTCTTTACAAGGTGTGATCAGAAATATGGTGAATGCTATTTCCAAGCACCATCTAAGGGAAAACAGGTTCATGTCCTCATCTGCCTTAGTCACTGGATTGAGGACCTGAGGCTTCTGGATATTCCCCCAAATCAAAATGAACAAGAAAGGTAAACAATTGGAATTTTTTGAGACCATTAAGGCAACCACAACACAACTAAAGATATTCACAAATAGGGACTTTCAGGACTGCTTCAGAAAGTGGCACGAACTGTGGAACAAGTGTGTGTGTGAAGTGAAGTGTTTTGAGGGGGATTAATGGCAATGTGTCTGCTATTATAATGATTTTTTTTAATTAAGCATTCACTGTATTTTTCCATCACACTGTATATAGTACAAGATGAAGGTGCAGTGTGAGACTAGAGACATGAATACTGAGATTCTCAAACTCACACCGTTACTCTGCTATTAAAATACTCATATATATATATATATATATATATATATATATATGGTAAATTACTTAGAAAATCATGGGGGAAAACAGACTGACACCAGAAAAAAATACAAGAGAAGATAACCAGGTAGATAATTGTAATTCTATAAAGAAAAAGGTAATCAAAACAATTCTTATTGTCACATTCTTATTTACTTTTTTTCATAATATTATCATGCTGGGTCTTGTGTATGTTTACCACTGAGCTATATCCCTACTCTATATAATTTTAAAGATAAGTTAGCAGTAAATAAACAGTATGAAAAAGTAATCAAGCAAATCTGTATTATATATGTGGATCAAATAGTGATCTACTAAAGAATATGTACACAATTGCATCTGTTAATCTAACAATATTAAGTAGAATGTCTTTTAACAATTTCAAGATGATAACTAATAACAACTAGAATATATTTATAATACAAGCCATTACCAGTCATCTCACTATATGAAAATTTTCGGTTAATAGTTGACTGATACTTTGCTAACAGAAAAATGTTTTCACTTATCATAATTTTTACATGACAGATATTAGATAATATGGATACTCTTATTGTGTTATTGCATACTATTTTGCTATTTTGTCTCTGAAATGTTCTTTGTCTGAAATGACTTGATAATAGTAGTGTTAAGCTTCTATTAATCATCTTTCTTGAAATAAGACCAGAACAACTTTATGAACATAATAACTAAGCTATCAAAGACAACTACTTGTCTTTCTTCCAATTATCATTTGTCATTAGTGGCTGTTCAGTGAATAAATGGAGAAAAAGAAACACAGAAACAAAGAAGCAGGAAGTGTTACCATTAAAAATCATATTCTACAGCATTTTATTAAAACATACACTTCAGTAGATTATTCTGTTTACACAAGTGTTGTTTTTTAAAATCAAGTTTCAGTCTTTTATGCTATGACTCTTTTTGTTTGTCATGAGATAAAAGTTCCTTTAATTGTTCATGTGATACAGTCAGTGGAATAAAAATATATTGACTTTTACAGTTATAAACAAGATTTTTAAAAATTAAGAGTATGGTACAAAGTTTCATTTCTTATATTATAACAAAAGAAAACAGAAAGGCAGAAAATAATGTGTTAAACCTCTCTTCATCTACTCTGTGTCCAGAGTAGAACATATTTACATCTCTTTATCAACCAGCCTGAGGAGAAGAATGCATTTAGCAACCTGCATAAAATCAAATGGCAAATAAAAGGTTTGGAAAATGATGAGGGGAGGAAAAATTGTATGGGCTATTAATTTGATTTCCTAATTTTTCACAATGATTCATTCATCTCTACCAGCATGTAACATTTGAGATTTACATGTCTACTAATTGATGTAATATGTCAAGGAACATAATTAGTGCAGAATGCCAGAAATTGCTAGGAAGTACTTTTGTTCATTTTTCAATTTTCTCCCCCAGGAGAAAAAGAGGAATAGGTAGTATCTTCAAGAGTGAGAATCGGTCTGCCAGCACTGCCTTTGTGTGGCTTGGGAGGATTATATTATCTAAATCTATTATCTATTTGGTGAAGGTATTTTGATGAATATTTGGAATTTGTAATATTCCATGAAAATCTAAAGTAATCTTTCACTCTATAAAATGTATTAACTAAAAATTTTTCACAATGCTGTTATTCTCAGATTCTAGAATTAAATCAAATAAATATTTATTTAGAAATTTCAAGGTTGACATTTATCCATCACAATCCTGGTGTAATATATCTTTATAAGTGAGAAACAATCCCTTTCTCAAGAATAGATTTTTGCTCTCTAATTTCTATAGTTACTGGAAGGCTGACAAAATTCCTTTGAATGCAAAGAATATGTTCATATTTACATTTTATTCACATTTTAGAGTAAGAAACTCCGTATTTAAGTGTCAAGGGAAATACTAATATAGATATTCACTTAGATGACAATGGATAGATTTATAAGTATTAATTATAAGCTCAAACCCAGTTAAAAAAAAAAGAAATGGTGTTTCAGATTAACAACGAAATATATTCAGAACAGTATTTTTTCATCATATCTAATATTATATAATGGTTAAGTGCAGCAGCATAACCTTCCCCTGGCTTTACTAACAGTTTTCTGTTAGTAAACAGGTCAGTAAATAGACTGAACAACTTATACTACATATTTTAATGCAGCATTTACAACAAAATTGTGAGGGTAGATATTATCATAATAATTTTTTATGTGAGTCAAGTAACTGACCCCGACATAGGTAGGATAAAAGAAGGTTATATTCCATATCAGATTAATATTCGATATTGAATATTCAATATTGATCTTGTATTATAGGGAAATATTGCTTAGAGTTTCACCAGAAAGACTTATGAGCATGCTAAAAATTTCATGATGTGGAATGGTCTTCGATTTGTAAAATTTTTACCAAAGTGCTATGGTTCCAATGTGTTTCTTCCTCCAAAACTCAAGCTTAGCCCTCAGTGCAGAAGAATAAAGATATGGGACCCTCAGCAGATGACCCAGGCATAAGCATTTCGCCCTCACAAACTGGACCAAGGCCCTTAGGACAGCAGATCTGTTGGCAGCGAGCCTTTCCCCGACTCTTACCTTTCTGCTACTGTGTGACCCCGTGTCCCCTTTCCAGCACATGGCAGCAAGGGCATGGGAACTGGGCCTTCAGCATATGTTGAACCTGGCGGCGCCTTCTTGTTGGATACACAAGCCTCCGTATTTTAAATCAGTTTCTGGGGTTTTTGTTTTTTTTTTTTTTTTTTTTTTTGCTGTACCGGGGATTGAACTCATGACCTCACACTTGCCAGGCAGGTGCTTATGCCACTGAGCCAAATCCCTAGCCCTAATTTCTGTGTTTTATAAATAATAAAACATCAGGTCTTTTGTCCTAGCAGCACAAACAGGGTAAGATATCCAGGATGCTATTATAAAGCTACAATGCACAAGGTTTCCTTAAGAAACAATTTTTCTAGCACTATGAACAAGATATTCTCATTGGTGATAGCATCTTTGTCACTAGCTTGCCCTTTAAAAACAAAGTTAATCGAAGGTGATGGTGCACTCAGGGAGGCTGAAGCAGGAAGACTGCAAATTTCAGCCAAGTCTGGGGAATGAAAAATAAATAAGGGCATCTTGGGAGGTAGTTCAGGGTGAAAGCACTGGATTCAATCCCCAGTACCAAGAACAAAAATAATAACTCTGCACTAATGAAAATAGTTTACATTTCTCACAAACTAACTTTGTGAAAGTACATATTTTTAAAAGGTAGAGTTACATTCCATAAAGTGATCAAGGAGTAATTATTTGCTTTCCATATCACTAAAACAAACTAAAGTCAGAAACTACAATATGCTGGCACTAAATCTTTAAAGTCACAATTTAATTTACGATCAGTCATTTTTCTTGAAAGTATCTCAAAATATCAAAGCAATAGACTTCATGGAATTTCATTTTTGACGAGTTAATATTCCAATATCTCTTGCTTTTACTGCATTTGCCATCTGAGACACTTTCCAAATTTATTAAATATAACTTGCCCACAAAAATTTAGATACAATAACGCTGAAGTTAACAAATGCTTCTATGTGCAAACAATTTGGTTCCCAAACAAAACAGATGGGCACAATTTTACTTCCACTGGCAGCTCCACATCTGGTTACAACATGACCATGGCGACCTTCCCCATACAAACACAAACACAACTCTTCCTCCAAACTCTTACTCCAAATCATAAAATCATAAGCTGAGTTACCAAAGTATAAATAAAATATAAACCCACACTATGCCAACTAATATTAGCTGCCCACATTGGGACACATTACTACTACCCATGTAATGATATTTTATTGGCAAACAACTCACATGTATTGTTAAGTAAATATCAAAATTATATACCAGACAAAAGACCTGAAGAACCTTTAAAGATTATCAGTTGAGCATTTTAATATCAAGAATGGTATTTAAAATCATGCTAATAATGATAAAATACCAATAATAAGAAATCATCTATGAACCACACTTAAAATGTTCTTATATTATTTTGCTTGATTTACAAAAATCTTTAGAAAAATCTTCTTTTAAGCCTTTGGCTTATAAAAGAAGAACACAGGGACTAAAATTACTTTGCTTTCATTGTGAAACACTTGTCTAGGTTTTGACCCTTAAATCTTTGCACATAAGTATGAAAGGCCTTTTAGCTACACTGATTTTTAGTCAGTTTCTCTATGATTTCTATCTTGATATTTTAAGGAGCAAGGCTTTCTAACCTGCTGTGTGTTTTATGGAACATTCCATTTATCCTTTTTAAAATATAAAAAAGGAATCTGAATGCATATCCTTCATGTTAGTAAGAAGCAGTTATTAGTGAAGAACTTAAAATTCCAGAGTGTCTTTCTGAAATAAATACATAAACTTGTCTCGATAGGTAAAAACTAAAATATAGTTTCAGGACATTTCAAATATAGTATTTTTGTATATCTAAAATTATTTTACATTATTGCTTCCACAGGATGCTTTGTTTTAGCACCTATTAAAATCAAGGTCTTTTGCACTTGTGATTCTGTTAAAGAAATGTCAAGAAACATTGGATACCACACTCCTAAAATATATTGTTTGATTGGGACACACAAAAAGTCCTTATTACTCTTCATACTGACTCACATCTCTCTTATTTATAAAATTGAAAGAAAGACCTTATATCACTTGGTCCTCGTGATCATAAATTAATGAACTGAGTTTGAAGCACATAGTATGCACCATCTGATACATATCCACACCTACTTAATATTTTAGGCACATAGTTTTCCTCAAGTGTTTTCATGACAAAAGATTGTTTTCTTCTAAGTTTCACATTTAAAAATAGAATTTTTAGCTGGGTGTAATCCCAGCACTCAGGAGGCTGAGACAGAAGGATCATTGTGAGCTTGAGACCAGCCTGAGTTACGAAGTGAGCTCAAGGCCTGCCCAAACTGCATAGAGAGACCCTGTCTCAAAAAGACAAAAAATGACAACAAAAAAATAAATAAGAAAAAATAGAATTTTAACAAATGCTTTTTAACTTACGTATACTGCTTTTTAATTTTGGTGAATGAAATCTGCATGTTCATTCCAGTTAGTTTACAGGTTTCCAATTTAGTTGTCTTTGTGCATATGTATTTATCTATCATAAGCACTGAAGAGGGGAATTGTTGGGTCAAAGAGTATTACCCACCTTTATCAAGTTTTCAAAGCTATACCAATTTTCATTGCTACCAGTAATGGGTGAGTGTTCTTTTCAGTCTGTAGGCTTGACAGCATTTTATTTCACTATGGTGAACATAGATTAGCACCTCACTGTGTCTGCTAGTTGTTACTGAAGTCATATCAGTTTTTGCATCTTTTTTAGTGGTATATTTTCTCTCTTATGAAGTGCTTATCAAACCTGATGTTACTACAGTTGATTTTTTTTTCCATCTCAGTTGGAATTTTTAACATATCAATATTCTGAAGATGACTTCAGTACTGGTTATATGAGTTATGAATTTGTTTCCCAGTAAATGATTTTTTCTATTTTCTTCACCATGTTTGTTTCCCTTTTAAAAATCTGTATTTAAGGAGTTTTACAAGAAAATTTCCTAAGATCATGAAATATTTTCCCACAAAACTTTCTAAAGCATAGAAATTTCTCATTTATGCTAATAGAATGACCATCTTTATTTTCCTAAGCATTGTCATTTTCTGTCTATTTTATAGGTACTTTATGCTATCTCTTTCCCTCAAAAAAATCCCAGTTTGGATCATTACGTGCTGGTTAACCTACCAATAATATAAATGGAGCTGATATTTTTATATGTATTGTGAGATTGGGGTCTACATTAGTAACATTTTCTGCATAACAAACCACATAAAACATGACTTCCAACAACAAATTCTTATTTTTTTGTTGAGAGGTCTGTAGCTTGATTCTGGTCCTATGTCACTTTCCTGTAACTTAGCTGGGCTGAATGAGGTTTGGCTCTAGACTGAAAATGTGGTTCAAGTCCTACTGTGTTGACCTGAGGAACTCACACTAAGATGGTTAAAGTGAACTGGATGGCCAAGACCAAAAGCAATGGGGAATGCATACAGATCCTGCCACCACAAAAGCTTGGGCCAGGTTGCAGATGGAAAGAATTGTGAAGAGAGGTGAAATAGTGTTATTGTCAACAGGGGCTGCTTTTATTACTTTATTTTTTATATGTGGGCATCCAATGCACTCTATCATTTATTTACAATTACATGTTCTTTTCATTCTACTATGATACCTCAGTCATATATAAAGTATGCATACTGTATGAGTTTGTTACGTGAAAGTCTATCATGTTTCTTGGTACATCTGCCCAATCCCAAAGGCAAGCCACCCAACTATTTTGAAATATGGTATACATATAACAAACGTACCAATTATTAGTGTGCATTTTTTGAGATTAAACAATGGTTTAAATCATGCTATTATAACAAAAATCAAGATGTAGAACATTTATATCACCATGAAAATTCCCTTATGCCCTCTTGTAGTCAGTCTTATACCAATTTGCCTCTGACCAACAGCGGTTGATTAATTTCAAGTTATTAGAGTTATATAACTTTTAGAGATTGGTTTAAAGAGAAACATATAGAATGTTGTTTTTATGTAAAACTTCTTTTATATGATGTGATCTTCCTTGGTTTTTAACATTTAGCCATGTAGTTTGGGCACGAATCCTCCATTATTTATGTTTCCGTGTATACCATTGCAAGATATAACATAGCATGCTAATTATTTATCAGTTAATTGACACTGTAGAAATTTGATGGGGCTGCCATAACAAAATTAATTAACCATATCTCAGTCTGCTGGCTTGAAATCTATGAAAATGTTAGCTGGGCTGGCTCCAAGTCTATGAGGCAGAACTTGCTCTAGGCTGCTCTTCCTCATGTCTGCTCATTTGCTGGCAACCTCCGGCACTCCTTAGCCTGTAGACACACAGCCTTAGTCTTCGCCTTCATGTTTGCATAACATTCTCTTAGTCTCTGTCACAGTATCCCTTTTTTATAGGGTGATTGGATTAAAAGCCAACTTTATTTCAGTGTGACCCTGCCTTAACTAATTATATATGCAAAATCCCATTAGTTCCAAAAGGTCCTTAGCGTTCTTATGTACTGAGAGTCAAAGCCAATACATAGGAGTTTTCAGCAGACACAATTCAATCTATCACATGTTAATTCCACACTGTTTATTATAAATAATGATTTTATGAAAATGCATACAAAATATCCTTCTATGAGTATCTGCTTTGATTTATCCTAAGTATATACTGTATCTAGAAGTGACTACAAAAGCTTTATAGTAAATCTTGGCATCTGGAAGAACAAATATTATAAAACTTTCTTTCTTCTTCCGAATCATTTCATCTGTTGTTAGCATTTAAATTTGCATAGCAATTTTAGAACCCGCCCTTCAAGTTCTAAAAAAGGAGGAAAGCAAAGCAGAAATTCATTTATAGAAAGGATTTTAATGGATTATGTGAAAACTATACATCAACTGTGGAAAATTTGTATTTCATAGTATCAAGAATAATATTTATAATATTCAGAAATACTTTCATATTTTTCATTTTTTGGTTATATTTAATTTCCTTTATTAAGGATTAAAATTAGTCATAGAAGTATTATACATGTTTTATTTATACTTTTTTTTATCCTAAGGACTGAAACCAGAGTACACACACAGACCTGGATCTATACCCCTTTTCAAATTTTTGTTTATTGAGATAGGATTTCGCTCAGTCAGTAAGTTGTCCAGGCTGGGCTCCTACTTTAACTTCCCCAATGGCTGGGATTACAGGCCTAGGCCTCCATCCTTGACTAAACTCTCTCTTTTTTTTGGGGGGGACTCATTTTTGAAATAGTAGATTTTTACTTATAAAAATATTTCACAAGTGAGTAATGATTTTTTTCAGATACTTTCTCAATTATCTTAGTATTCTTGTAATTTATTCATAGCTAATTTAAAATTTCTGTGTTCACAGAAATAGTCAACACAATGTTGTATTACTGTCTTTACCATCTTTATTCATATTATAATTTTTCCTTGTTTACTTCATTCACTTAGATTGCTAATAAAATTTTAAACAGATTGAAGTAATGATATGGACATATTTTTACTCTCGGTTTGAAAATGAAAAGGTTTACTGCATCACTGTTAAGTTCTATTTTTTTTTAAATAGCAGTACCTTTTATCAAACTGAAAATGTCTGAAACACTTCTATGTTAGCAAAAAGATTGGTTGATTATTTTTATTTTATTATTCCATCATGTTTTTTGGTTAATTGCCTCAAGAAAGTGAGTTTGATGGGTATAGCCTGTTTTTTTTTTTAATTTTAATTTTTTTTTTTTCTGGGAATTGAACTCAGGACCTTGCTCTTGCCAGGAAGGCACTGTGCCACTGAGCTGTATCCCTGGACCCTATTATTTTTAATATCAGTTTCAAACTCAAAATTCACTAAAGCACTGACACCTGAATCTTAAAACTCTTGCACTTGCCATGGCAGGTGTCTCCTATTCCATGTACCCTTTCAAGCCATAAATGCCAGGACTTTGCCATTTATCTAGTTAGTGGCCAGAAGCCAATACATTGGGGTTGCGTGGGAACAGCATTGTCACACAGTACATTAGATACCCTTACTGGTGGGATCTTAGGAGATTTATTGCATGAACTCTTTAAGTCTGTTAGTTTTTCAGTAGTAATATTTTAAGTGCTGTTTAATAGCTATATTTTACAATTGATTTATAAGGAATATATGCATGAATTACAATTATAGATTAGAATGCAAATTAAATAATTTTTCACAATGCAATAGCAGTAGTGACTCTCAAAGAATTTAGTTTTTTAGTTAGGTAGAAAATTAGAGGAAGATGAATTTCTTTAATGTACAGTACTTGATAGAAAGATAATAGGAACCATTGGAAGTTGACAGACCATGAAATAGAGATCCACATTATAAAGTGTATTAATCACTAAGAATATTGGAGAAAAGAGAAAGATCAAGTTAGAACAGAGAACTATGGGACATATTCATTTTATATAGCAGAAAATCAAGATGCAGTTTCAAGAAATAAACTTTCAGAAGAATTCATCAAAATTATGCAAATGTGTAATGGTTACAAAGAGACAGGATTATGGAAGTACAATCCCCAGTTACAGACTGTATTTTTATCTACACTTTAGTAGCTTCAGTTTATTTGCATTTATAATGAATAAAAATACCTAAGTCTTCCTTACTTTCTTTTTCAAATCCTTCACATCTCTCACTTAATCCTCACTTTATATGAGAAAGATCTATTTTCCAATTTCTTATTGCTAATCCTTTATTTTACTCATTATATATATTTTGGATTTCTCATGTAACAGGCACCATTTGATGTTAAGCTGGTGTGTCTGATTTATTTCATTTAACATTATGGTCTCATAGTGGATCCATTATCCTATAAATGATTTATCTTTTTTATGGCAGAGGAGCAGTTCATTATATAGCAACATATTTTCCATTCATATATGGATGGGTATATAGGACACTTGTCAGATGTAACTACTGTAAATGTTGCCACTATAAACATGGATATCCATATATTACTGAAGTGCAATGTCTTTAACACATTGGGAGAGATACCTAGAAAGGGTATAGCTGGATTAAATAGGACTTTTACTTTTAATTTTTTGAGGACTATCCATACTACTTTCCCTTGTAGTTATACTAGTTTACATTTCCACTAATAATGTAGAAGAGTTTCGTTCCCTTCACAGCCTGGCCAGTATATTTTTATTTGATATCTTGATGAGAATTATTATTTTTGGAGTAAGATGGAATCTTTGTGTGGTTTAATTCTCATTTCTCTAATGGTTAAATATGATAAATATTTTGTCATGTATTTATTAGCCCTTTATACTTCTTTTTCTGAGATCATCCCTTCATCACACTTTTTGATTGGGTCATTTATTTTAAAGAGTCTAATTTTGGAGCATTCTTTATATATACTAGATATTAGTCCTCTGTATGAGGAATAGCTGGCAATTTTTTTCACATCTTGAAGGCTGCCTCTTCACTTGGCTCGTTGTTATTTTGGCTGTGCAGAAGCTTTTAAATTTGCTATGATCCTGTTTGTTAATTCTTCGTATTATTTCTTATTCAATTTGGGTTCTATTTAGAAAGTCCTGTCTTATAACTAGAATTTCAGGAGTTTTATCTATTTTAACTTCTGGCAGATTTTTTGTATTTTAACATTTCAATTATTGATCCATTTTGATTTTAGTTTAGTACATTGTCATAGTTATATTTTTCATTGATATAAAATATCCAACACTCTAAATTAGAGGAGAAAAGGTTTATTTTAGTTCACATTTTATAGCAATTTCAGTACTTAATTGCTGGCTCCAGGCCTGTGTGACATGCTGGAGGAGCATCACAGGCGAAACAGCCCATGGCAGAGCAGGCAGGAAGCAGCAGCAACAAACCTCAGTTTCCCTTTTATGCTAGCCTTTTGGGAGATGCCACCCAGAGCCAGAATCAGCCTTCCCATTATCCACATCCAGAACTATGCTAAACCACCCAGTGCATTAATTCACTTGTCACACAAATTTCATCCATTCATATACCTTAATCCACATTCACACACTCTAGATCCAGCCACTTTGAAAAGCCCTACCTATGAGTGCATGATGCTTTGGAGAAACATCTTCATACAAATCATAAGATATGTGGTGAGAGATACTGGCCTATGAGATGGGGTCTAGATTGAATTTGCTGCATGTGGATAGCTGATTTTTGCAGCATCATCTATTAATGGGCTATCTTTCTTGTGTTTATGGCCCCTTTGCCAAAGAGCAAATAGCAATATATGCCTGGAGTGTTTCTACATTCCTTATTCTGTTCTATGGATCCTTCTGCCTATTTTTGTGCTGGTACCATGTTGTTTTAATCACCATTGCTTAAAATCTAGGATCATATCAAATGCAAGAACTTCTGCACTACAAAAGAAACCACTGAGTGAACAGACAACATATAGAATGCAAAAATATTTGCCAGATATTTCTCATACTAATATCTAGTAAATATAAAGAATATACCAAGTTAGACCCTTCAAAATAAGGGACCAAATAAAAAGACTGAGCAAGTGAAATGAATAGAAAAATTCAGAAGACATGGAAATGGCCAAATGAATACATGAAATAAATGTTCCTCATTTCTAGCCATTATGGAAATGCACATTTAAACCATACAAACCTTCTGTTTTACTTCAGAACAAATGGCACTCCCTAAGACATTTTAATAATAAAAAATACTGGTGAGGCTGCAGCAAAAAAGGAGCTCTTCTTTCTAAACAAGCAATAAGCAGAATGGAGCACAGAAGAAAATCTGAAAGAAAAAAACCCTAATATTAATGTCATTGACTTCTTCAAAATAAATCCATTTATTTAATTCTTGTGCTTAAAAAGAAAATGGAATGGGTTTACTTTTATCATAACTAAATTAAAAATTTTACCACTTCAGCATAATGTAAAATTGCCAGTGGAATGGTGTTGGACTGTTGCTCATTTGACATGATGCTCTTGTGCAACACATAAGGAAAAGGTTCTCCCAGGAATTACAGGGTAAAACCCAGAGCAGGTTCATTTCTGTAGGATTCCCATTTCCTAGTTATCATACTTATTGCAAATTTTCACGTGAAAGGAAAAGCTAATTCCGAGCACATCAGAGGCAGCCAGGGTATGAAAGGGAACATGAATGACAGCTAGAGGCTTTTGATAGTGGCTGCTAAGTGAAATATTCAGTGCCCAACTTATTGTCAAGGTCTTTTCCTTGGTAGTTTCTGTATTATCACTCCAAATTACATTGCATATGTTCTGTATGGGCTTCATAATTTGCAACAATGCATCAAGAATATAGACTTATAAAGTACAAAGTGGATATTCTCCATTAAATCTAGAAAAATAGATTTCTATTTTGAATGGTT
The DNA here is from genome assembly GCA_004027455.1 of Hydrochoerus hydrochaeris. Taxonomy (NCBI): domain Eukaryota; kingdom Metazoa; phylum Chordata; class Mammalia; order Rodentia; family Hydrochaeridae; genus Hydrochoerus; species Hydrochoerus hydrochaeris. The sequence continues at coordinate 65,952 of PVLA01005863.1, forward strand.
TCTAACTAAGCCCTTAATTATCTTGTTAATTAAGAGTTAACCCTGGGGGTGGAGAAGAAGTCAAGATAGTCGATCAGTGAGCAACAAAATACAAAGCCTCCCAGGAGAAACAACTCACGTGCCACAATAAAACACCCTGGAGAGACCCAGACAGAGGGAGATGGATCCTCTTGACACAGGAAGAAATTAAAATGTAAAAAACCTAGTCAAACAAGTCAGGACTACAACTGAAACAGCTAAAAATTATGAGACACAGCATTTTCGCTGCAACATGCCAAGTTTGCACAGGCCTCAATTTGCCCCAGGTTGAATCTGCGCCAGCCGATAGAGCCACCCAAACTCGTTCCCACCGCCACTCACAGGAGCCACAGCAGCACTGAAGTCGGGGGTTGGTTAGCCCAAAGGAGAGCGGAGCCTGCAAAGGAACCTTCATTGCTCCATGGTCAGTGATGAGAATGAGACCCCCCCCCACAGGAAGGGTGGCACCAAATGGGCAACATGTTGGAATCTGGCAGGAGGAGCCTGAACTGGGAGTGACAGTGACTTCGTTTGGTTACTCCCTCCCCAGAGCAGATTCTTGGGATTTGCTTCGACTGGGCTGTGCCCCTGGCCAGGACCCAACGAGCCATCCCAAATCGATTCCCTGCACCTATCACTCACTAACCAGATGAAGATCCCTGAAGTTTGGCTGGCCCAGTTGGGAGGGCCAGACAGGAGAGGGCAGAGGTCCCTCACCAGTGTGCTTCAGAGGAACCATGGCCAAAAGGGAAGGGGGCTGGGACCTGCACTGTACAACTGTGTGGAGGAAGCTGGGACCACTACAGCAGAGAGAGGCAAGAGGAGGTCCCCAGCCTTGAACTCTGAGAGTACTGTTCCAAGAGAGGGAAAAACAAGGGAGACTGAGAGCAGCAAACACAAAACATCAGACATGGCTTCCATAGACATTAAGAGGTATCTTCAGGACCTTGTAGACAAGTACAAAACAGAAATAGTAAATCAGGTAAAACAAGATATGAGTAGAGTGATAAAAGAAATGTTCATAGGAGGCATCTCTCAGGAAGATACAGTCGGAAGAAGGGAGGAACACAAAAAAAGGAGAGAAACATTCAATAAAGAATGTAAAGAAAATCTAGAATACATGAAGCAGATTTAAAGAGACTACCAGGAAATTAAAAACCCCATTGAAAGCTGGCAAAACACTTTAAAAGAAACTAAGGATACACTATCAAAACGTGAAGACAAGTTTGCAATGTGTGATCATGAAAGGAAAGATCTCTTAAAAATAACAAGGAAACAGGGAGTAACAATACAAAGGCTAGAAGATGACAAGAGAATCTATAATTTAAGAATAAGAAATGTGAATGAAGAAGCAAAAATACATATAGGCAAATTACAAAGGCTATTCATGGAAATAATTAAGGAAAACTTCCCAAGCATGGGAAAAGAAAATGACATTCGGTTATGTGAGACATATAGAACTCCAGCCACCTACAACCAAAACAGAGCTACAGTCATACATATAATAATCAAGATACTAGAAATTCAATATAAAAACAGAATATTAAAAGCCATCAGAGAAAAGAAACAGATTACCTATAAAGGTAAGCCCATCAGGTTTGCAGCTGACTTCTCAACACAGACCATCAGATCAAGAAGAGCTTGGAGTGAAGTATTCCAAGCCCTGAAAGAAAATAATCTCCAGCCCTGATTGATGTACCCTGCAAAACTGTCACTAGAAATTAATGGAGAAACAAGATGCTTCCATGACAAAGAGGAACTGGAACAATTTGTGACCACCAATCCAGCCCTACAGAGAATAATGAAGGGCATTCTAAAGAGAGAAAAAAAATACCAGGATTTTAAGGACAGTGGCAGAAAGGCCTCAATGACTGGAGCAGGAAGTAGAATGAAGGCGAGAAGTAGACAATCAAAGGCAGAAAAAAAGCATAGCAGAAATGGGGCAGAGAAGGATAACTAGAATCTCTAACATATATGGCCTTGATACGATATATTGTTAATAGTGCACCAGGATTTGAAACCCACATTACTCATACTACTCTGCTTAGATGTATTGTATTCTGTTCCAGTCATTCTACCTGTACTAGATTTGAGGGCACAGACAGTAATCCCAAAAATAACAGGATATAGTATGGTAATCATCCTTAATTTCCTATTAACTTAATCTAAAGCTCTGTAAAACCTACACCATTTTACCATGACTGATTGTAATCGAATGTGGTTTGTTAGATCGCTGTTTTGTATTGATAGATTTTATTCAAAGCTGTTATGATTGATAGTATCAAGTCTGAGAGTATAGGCAACTGCACTTAAGATGATAAGATTCACTAGAATATCCACTCTGGTTTGATTATTACCTGCCTTTGAAGTTTTATACTGTCTACAATGTTTTATTTTTACTAATATTGTTATGTACTGTTATATTCAATTATACTGCTATATTCATTTATGCCTGATGATATAGACATTCTATTGAAGATAATAAGAAACAACACAGTAATCATTGTAGATCACCTTGTACTGTGATTTTATACAACTTTTTGGTTTCATGTTTTTATAGGAATTTGTTTTGTTTTGTCTTGCTAAGTTTTGTTTTTCCCTCTAATACAGAAAGGATAGAAATACATGTAGAGACTCATGCATGCGCCACTGTATACACTCTCACTGTTTGAATACCTACTTTGTATGCTTTGATTTTGTAACTTGAACAACTATTTCTAAGAGGACAATATGTAATTTATTGACTAGTGATTTCTTTTATCTTTTTTTTGAAATTCTGCATTATCTCTACCCTTTACATGCTTTTGTTTCTTTTTAAATAAAAAAAAGAACCAAAAAAAATTTTTAAAAAAAGAGTTAACCCTCTGTCAAATATTTGAAACTAATATAAGAGGTCAAGACTGTGAGAATTTTCAAGACAAAGTAACAGATATGTAAAATAAAGGCTTGGAGATCTGATGAATAGCATAAGGTCTATAGCTAAAAATTGTATTGTGTTAGGGATGATGTTAAATAAGCACATTTTTTCTGTACTTGTCACAAAAAAGTAATTATATGGATTGGTATATGTTGGGTTTTTTTGTTTTGTTTTGTTTTGTTTTTTTGGTACTGAGGATTGAACTCATGACCTTGCATTTGCCAAGCAGGCACTTAACGCCACTGAGCTAACCCCTGGCTGAATTGATATATGTTAATCTGCTTCACTATAGAAGCCATTTTATATATTTGTATATCCCATAACATCATGTTACAAAATTCAAATATACACAATAAAATTTATTTGAAATATTCAAGGATTTTTAATTTTACTTTCTAATTAAATTCATTACTCTTTGAAATAAGAAAAATCAGTATTTTAATTTGCATTTCCAGTCTACCTTACTTATATTTTTATGCTCTAAAAATCTACCTTGTCATATTCTCTTACTCAGAATTGTTACACAAATACAGTTTATAATACTGAACAAACTTTTGTCAAAAGTGTCTCATTGAACTATAATTAATTCACTTGCTAAATTTTAAACTCATAACATTTCTCAAAAGAAAGGAATCTACAAAACATCTAAGAGTTTGACAGCTTAATCTTCCCAATATGTCACCCTAAGAACTGTAAACTGCTGTCAGATTTTGCTGCTGTTGAGAGGAATAGAACTGGTGTTACAAAGATCAAGAGCTATGAGACAGTGTGAGTTCTTATGGCACCATGGAAATGAATATTGAGAGGAAGAATAAACATAATTGCACTTAAGTGATTAGATCAGTTAAGTTTGTAAAAAGTTAACATCACAGATGCAAGATCAAAAACATAATTTTAAAAAGATGATTGGTAAGTATGCAGTCTATTATTACGTGAATCCCTGTAAAAAGATTCTCTGGAAAATTAAGAAATAGTATAGAGGTAAACTGGATTCATTTTAATTCTCCTTTATTCACTGATGTACAGATCCATTTGTTCTTGGTAGAGCAAAAAGCTAAAATAAAAATACACATATGTATTGTTCTATTAGATGAAAGATCACACAATACCTATTAATTCCACAGTGATTTACTATCCATCTATTAGAGATGAAATCATGAACTGTTGACTCCTATATAAATCCATTTTCTGTTGCTAAGAAAACAAAACCACAAATCAGGGAATATTTCACAAAAAGAGGTTTATTTTGGCTCACAGGATTGGGACTAGGAAGTCGAGAGACTGCATCTAATGGCAGACTTCTTTACGGCACAGTCCTGAACCAGAGGTTATCACAGGACCACACGCAGGAAGGCCAGGTGTATGTACTCTCTGGTGTCTCACTTCTTATAAAACCATCATATTCCATCATGGCAATTCCACTCTGATAACAATATCTAAACTTCATCATTTCCCAGAGGCCTCAGCTCTAAACTTAACAGATTAAGCAAGAGAACCCACTCTTTACACCTAACAGTGAAGGATTAAATTATAGCTTCCAGAAAGCAAGCCATTTTTAAACCACAGCAGTTCTATTAGTTGACTTAACTGGGAATGAATACTTTGGGGTGAAGACATTCATACCTTCCACAGTGTCCACTGAGCAGTGCTCCAAAAATTGCACTAGATCTCTTTGTAAAGAGATTGGCTCTTTTCTCTAAAAATCAAATGAGAAAAGAGGGAAAAAATGGAAACAAAGCTTTTATGAAAAAGGAAGGGAAGTGAGGTTGAAAGGCAGATAGAGGAATAGAAAAAAGAAAAAAGAATCAAGTTTTATCACATACAGGTACAAATTCCCTGATTGAGGTGATCATTATATATACCTAAAATATACTAATAAACTGAGAAAGAGAGAGATAGAGAGGAAGAGGAAGAGACAGATTGAGAGAGAGGGAGAGAGAGAGAGATCGGTTCATTTGCTGCCTGTGTGTTATTTGCTTCTGTGTTTTGCCCCAGTTATGCCATCTTACTCTGTCTTGATTTTGTGTGGTTACAATATAGGACTGCTTTTTCCTTTATACTTCTACTTCAGTTTAAATCTTCAATGAAACTTTGATTTTCTGTCATGATTCGTGGATTACAGAACGGGTGAGTAAGGCTGATATCTGAGGCAGCAATTGTGGAATGGTGTATTCCAAGAGAAAAAATTGTATTTGCCAGAAATCATCTCAGGAAGAATGCAGCATGCAAAATTGGAAGAAAACCCTTGAACTTTCACCCAGTTAAAGAGTAAACTTCTTTGTGGACATATTTGCAAATGGTAGTCAGTCAAGACGTGGATTTCTACCAAGAGCAGCTTATCTTGGAGACTGAATGTTTATTTGCTGCTTGTGATATGCATGTTAGGGCTGGGGTTGAATTGTGGACCATAGTAAAAAAGATCCTTGTGTCCCTTGTTATCTCCAGGTACAACCAGAATATCTTTTCCAAAAAAAAAAAAAAAAAGTAAACTATGTACTGAGTTTCAGTCTAATGGGAATACCTGATTATCAACTGCCTCAATCTTTTGTGAGCATCTGCTACTCTTGCCTGCAAGACACAGATGCAGTGAAACTCAAATGGACCAGATATTATCATTTAAGCAGCTTATGTTACTCTGCATAAAGAAAAGAGATTATACAAAGCAAGATATTTCTTTTAATAGGTAGCATACATAGAGTGAAATATTATTCAGCCACAAAAAACAAAATCTCATCAGTGATGCAAAATGGATAAAACTAAGACATATGATAGTCAATAAAATAAGCCAGATACAGTGCCAAGCTCTCTTTCATAGAGGGAAGCTAGAAAAAGTTGATTAAAATGTCCTATTATTACGAGAGGTTGGGAAGGGAAGGAGGGAGGGACAATACAGGGAGGTTGGATAAAGGATACAAAGTTACTTAATTAGAAGGTATAAATTCTGATCCTGCACAGCACAGAGAGCTACCTAAAATTCACACCAATCTATAGTATATTTTATAAAAAACTGGAACAAAAGTGCTCTAAATCACCAAATATAAAGATGTTAAGAGGGATATGCTAGTCCCTGATTTAATCACTGCAGTATATGAATGTGTTGGAGTATTATTCTGTACCCCTCCAATATATATAATTAATGTATGCTAATAAAAATATTAACAGAACTCTAAAGAAAACATTTATTTTTCAAAAGCTCTTGAACTCTATAAAAATAGTTGTAGCTATACAACCCTAAATCTTTTTCTTATGAAAATGTTCCATACTTTTCAAAAGAACTCTCTTTGAAGATTTGTGATATACCTCCTGCAATTTTTATGGACACATAGACCATGTAATGGCCTGATGGATAGTCTCTGGAGTGTAATGCCATTTTTTTGCATTCATAAAAAACTATTCTCTACAAAATAAAAACAAAACTCCCTCCATAAACAAGCTTTTACTCATTTTAAGTACAAATGATATTTGTTGGAATCTTTACCAGATATTCGGTAATATCACCATTATGTACAATTTCAACAAATCCTAGATGGTTGTCAGTGTTTCCTGATTCTAGTGATAGTCAGTTCTTTTTCCATAATCACAGACCAATGTGAAACAGTGTTAGTCTTTCTACTTCCTCAGCGACCATCAAAAAGTACTCTTAAGAGCCCACATTAAATACAGGATGACAGTCTTTGTACTCTCAGTCATTAAACTTGTACTTATCCCAAGCTTTCTGCTTCACCTTTTTCATCTTTTTACATATAAATCCTCACTATTAATTTTTATCATTCATATAACACCATCCTTGTGTCATTTGTATATCTTCATGTCTTTTTTTTCCTCTGCTTTTACTACTCTAAATCAATAGACAGGCCCTTAGGTTTTCCATTTATCCTTCTGTATAGCTCTGTTCCCCTCTACCTGCAATGCTATCAATATTATCCAAGCTACTGTCGCCTTTCCATTATTTATTGTTTGTAAAGAAATTTCTTATAACAAATTTCATCTTTTTCACTCATTTCCATACTGTTTCAGTTTCACAAAAAAACCTTAACTCCCTTTAGAGGATTCTCAAATTTAAACACAAAAACAATATTTTACACATAATAATTACTTTTAATTTGAAAAATATTATGGTCTAATAGCATTCTTATATAAAACAAATTTCAAATGTCATTTACAAGGTAAGTATGAAAATGTTACATTTATTTAATAGTTCTAAAAGAAAGTAAATATTTATAATACTGGAGGTAGAACCAATGGAAAAATCAGTTCATTACAAATATAAAAAAAAATTACAGGGTAAAAATATGATAATGAGTAAGAAACATAACAAGCTATGAAAATGAAATATCACAGCTAGGAAACATTCAAGAGAGAAACATGATTCCAATCACAGGATGTTTGCAACAGAATGATTATACCTGCAGAATGAAAATAATGAAGAAATATGTGAAAACATATTCAATATTATTTCTAAAATTAAAAATCATCAATAAAAAAATACTCATTTTCTCCCATCATATTTAATAATTTTAAACATCTGATAACACCTACAAAGTGGCAAAAGTTTGTGAAAATGAAAAATTTTGAAAACTTTCCTTTATGCAAAGTTATAGATGAAAATATTCACTACAAATGAGACATTAACAATAAAATACATTATGATCTGGTGATGCCATTATTGCAATGACAAGTGGGGTGAAAGAATGTGCAATTTGTGTTTTGAATATATGCAAAAATACACATCAAATAAAGAGGGTTACTGATATTGTGAATATTAATTATTTGTATAAATGAAAATGTGTTTTTGCAATTAAAGGTTTTCAAAGCATGTAATAGTATAACTAAATAAACAATAATATTTAAAAAGTCGAAAGAATTTATTAAAGGCAACATGATACTTAAATATACCTGAAGTATCACATAACCGGTTTATTTTACTTCATGCTTATGGCTATTATTTCTACTTGCTTTTATTATCATTTCTTTAGCATTGAGTAAGTAACAGATATTGTATAACTTGTGGAGTGAGTAGATGTATAATGAATGAATTAATAAATAATTGAAAAATTAAAATACAAGAAATTTCTTTATATTGGGTATATTTTATAAAATTAAAAATTATAAAGATGTCCTTGAATTATTTTACTAAAAGGAATTTCAGGCACTGTTAACATTACAGAGAAATTACAGCTCTATATTATAAGCTATTTGTATTTTAAATGTTATTGACTATATTTCAAATAGGTGGTGTTTGAATTTTTTGAGGATTTAAAAAATGGCTACAATATCTGAAAGCTAATGAAACATACGTTGAAATGTATAAAGATGGGGAAAATGAAGCAGCTTTTCAAGCAGTGTGAAGCTTGAGGCTCCATGAGGAGACGGTCAGCTCAGAATTCTGGAGACTCCGAATATACATTCAACACCACATCGAATACTGCTGTGGCCTCGAGAAAGTCATTCATTTTCTAGACCCTCCTTTCATCTTTCATAACTCCAAGTGGAGTAGCACAAATTATATCTTTGAGCGTTTACGACTCTCACAGTTCCACAACTACAGCAAAGGTTTTTCTCGTAATCGGTGAATTTAAAGATGGTCATCACAATAATATTTATAAGTAGGGACTGAGCGATTCTTATGTAGAGTTCATTGATCTCAAAGAAAGCCTCAAAAAATACATTTTAAAAATGTAATGTCAAATCTGCAAACGTTTTAATTTGGTCACAAACTATAGGTGACTGGGCTGAACATGTCCCCCAAACCGTACAGCTGAATCCTTTCACCCAGCCTGCAGGCTCAGATACATCTCAGACGTGAGCACCAATTGCATCTTAAGTCAGGAGATATTTAAAATATGGTAAAATTTTAGTCTTTGAGGAATCACAATTGAACTAAGTTTTGTTTTATTCCTTGTCTATGGTTGGTTTCTTGTGTAATTATAGAACTTCTGTTGTTGTTTTGCCTTATTTTTCTAGAGCCAATACTTTGACATTTTATGTCTCATTTCAAATCAGATATTCTAATTAAAACAGCAATATTGTGTATCTTTTTTAATGAGGATATTCCAGTTTGACTCCTAAGAACATCTAAATTTAGTTTGAGGTATCTTTTTTAAAAGATCAGTATAAATTATGTAGGAAATCACAAAATATCTTTTATTAAACCTATATTTGATCTGAGAGCCAAATATTATATACATATGCACATATAGCGGTCATGTGGTTCATAAAGATATTTTAGTCAACAACAGGCTACCTATATGCCACTGATACTGTAAGATTATAATGGAGTTGAAAATCCCTACCTAGCGACATGCTAGCCACTGGAACTTTGTGGCACCATATATTATTCCCATGTTTGTTATGGTCCTGGTGTAGCACCTGCAAATACATAAAATGTGATCATATAATAAATGACTACATTAATGACATATATTCACTGTAGTTACTATTCATTATTTTATAATGAATTTTTTCTACTTATTTTTTAAGTGAACTATAAAACAGCCTTAGGTAGGTCCTATGAAATATCCTAGGAGAAAATATTGTTTTTATAGGAGATAAATCATCAATTATGCTATTTTAGTTCTTGAAGACCCTTCTAGGGAGATAAAATGTGAAGATATAATACAACAATATTGATAATCTTGACTTTGCTTAACCCCAGGCTAATGTGTGTTTTTATCTTAGTTTTATTGTAGTTTATTTGCATGTTTTTTTCCTTCATTTGTTTGTTTTGAGACAGAGTCTTGTTGCATACTTCAGGCTGGCCTTGAATGTATGGTGATCTTCCTGCCTCAGCTTCCCTCGTGCTGGAACTACAGACATGCACCACCACTCCTGGCTAGCTTTTTATTTGAGTTTTAACAAAATAAGCATAAAAATGAAAAGTAAATTTAAAAATTTAGGAATAGAAAGCAGCTTATAGAATAAGGATGTAGACAAACAACATATTTTTGTACAACTATACAGTGTGTTTGTGGTCTAAGCTATGTTATCACAAGAGTAAAAAAGTTTAAAAAAGAAAAGGTTTATAAAGCAAAAGAGTTACAAGCAGGCTAAGCTTAATTTACCACTGAAGAAAGTACCGGTACCTGTCAGGCCTGGTTCTGATGTCCAGTCACCACTGACTGACTCATTCAGAGCAGCTTCCACTCCTGCTGACGCCACACACGGGATGTGCCCTGTGTAGATGCACTGTTTTTCCTCCTGATTTTTTGTTTGTTTGTTTGTTTTTGTTTTGATTTTGTTTTTGTTTTGTGTCATGAATCAAACTCACAACCTGATGCTTGCCAGATAGGCACTGTGCTGCTGAGCTATATCTCCAGCCCTGTAGATGCACCATTTAAAAATATATGTATTTTGTATTGCATTTTTGCTGTACCATTACTGTGTTAACACACATTGAGATACAAAAATACTATTTGTTACAAATGCCTACGGCATTCAGGACAGTAATAATGATCTAGATGTTTTTAGCTCAGAAAAAACAAACTCTACATTTTGACCTAGGGATGCAAGTGCCTCTACAATTAGGCTGGTACAATTAAAGTCTGTGATGTTCACACCCTGATGAAATTGCTTAGTGATATATTCCTTATTTATCACCATCATGATTGCAACATGAATGTATGACTATAAATACATATACACACAAAGATACACACATTTATATTCATTGTAAATTTAAATTAATCAGAGTAAACTAGCCATTCATCTTTTTTAAAAATTTTCTTCAAATTTAGAGTGTGTCAATAGACATTATTACATAGGAGAAAAATGAAAGATGCTTCACAACTTGGCTAGAAGGTGAAGTGGATGAATATTTTGTATACTATAAAGATAATAAAGAAACACTTAATTTAAAATTACTTAAAATAGCAGATCATCCATCTTACACCTATACCCTCAACTTGTTGGGCATAATCCTCTTACACGATTATAATTAAGCAATGTTCCTTTGCTAACTCTTCAAAGTGTCCAGTTTGAAATGCTAAATTATATGCTAATTTATGTTTTATATAGTTTCAGGGGAACAGACAGAGAATACAAAGGAGATATGCAGAGTCACTGTGGGAAGGAATCTTCTTCTTCACCCACACTGTTTATGAGTGACTGCACAGAATTCAGCACTGTTCTCCTGTGACTGGGGTACAAGCGAGTTTCTCCTTGCTCTCATGGTGAGCCATTATTCTTGGGCTCCTGAAGATACATTATGTTGGTCTATTCTAGAACAGCACATTAATCCATTGCATAGTGCCTGTGTTTTAATTTTATTTTCCATTAACTAGAGGGGTGGCTTTGGTGAAGACAAGCCACGGAGATAGCTACATTTAAATTGTGTACAGGACATAGGCTCCATATCAATGTAGAACATAGAAAGTGATCTTCCACAAATTCTTGCTGACTTTTCACCAGGATGGAAATCATTCAGGGCAAATTTAGGGAGCATGAATTAAGTATAGCATGTTTGAACATAGAAGATTTGCATTTATTATGTGACTTTATTTAATATTTTCTAATTCCTCTGAGTTTTGCATTTCAGAGACAGCCAGCTCAGTGTGGAGGCTGTGAAGCTATTCCAGAACTACTGAAAAGAAGGATTTAGTAACAGATGGCAACAAATGCACCATAATGGGTCTTATTTTGTTTTAGTTTATTAGACCATGGTTATGGTTACAGTTATGAATTTATCTTTTTTATAGCTATGATGTGGTTTACATCGCATTCATATCACCAGCTGCCTTTGAAGAATTGAACGCCTGTTACTACTCAATCCATCCAAGCAGTGAGGCAAATACTATATTTAGTGGAGCATCTTGTCTGTTTAGAAATAAAATATTTCTAATGAGGCAGTTTAGACACAGGTAATACACGTTTAGTCTTAAATTATATGCACCTCCAGGACTAAAGAACAAAATAAAGATTAATTTTAAATAATACAGGAGTTTCAGATATATTCATCATTAATTCAATTTGGTCTCTAAAAGGGCAAAATATATGGCAATAGGAAATAATGAGAAATGAAGAATGTCTTATCGTGTTCTGTGATCTCTTAATTATACTTAGCTATACTTAATGGGACCTACAATTCTAGTTTTTTGAGTAATCACCACACTGATTTCCACAGTGGTTGCACCATTCTATACTTCCACCAACATTGGAGAAGGGTTCCTTTTTCCCCATATTCCCTCCAACATTTGTTATTGGTCTATTTCTTGATGTTAGTCATTCTTTTTTGGAATGATGGAATATCAGTGTTGGTTTTAATTTGCATTTCTCTCTCTTTTGATGTGCAAAAACTTTTTAATGAGATGAAATCCTAGTTGTCGATTCTTTGAAGTACTTCCTATGCAGTTTGTGTTTTGTTCATTAACTCTCCGCTTACACTTATGTCTTCAAGATTTCTACCTACCTTGTCTTCCAGAAGATTTAGTGTTTCACTTTTAATATTAAGATCTGTTTTCCATTTTGACTTCAGTTTAGTGCATGATGATAGATATGTGTCTAGTTTTATTGTCCGGCATGTGGAAAGCCAATTTTTTCAGCACCATTTATTAAAGAAGCTACCTTTTTTCCAATGAACTTGTTTGGCCCAGTTGGTCAAAGATAGGGTGGCAGATTGTTTTTGTGGTTGTGACTGCATCTTCTAATCTGATCCACAGATCCTTAGGTTTGTTTTTGTTTTTTGGGTTTTTTTGCCAGTATCATGCTAATTTTGTCACAGTAATTTTAAAGTATAGTTTCAAATCTGGGATTGTGATGCCTCCTGCCTTCCCCTTGTTGTCCAGGATTGCCTATGCTAATCATGGCCTCTTCTGTTTCCAGATGAATTTTAGGAATGTTTTCTGTGAGGTATGCTAGTGGCATTTTGATCAAGATTGCATTAAATCTATATAATAGTTTTGAGAATATGACCATTTTCACAATGTTGGCTCTTCCTATCGAAGAGCAAGAGATAGCTTTCCATTTTCTGAGAACTCTTCAATCTCCTTTTTCAGAGTACTGTAGTTTTCAATATAGAGATCTTTCACATCCTTAGTTATATTCATTTTGAAGTATTTCTTTTTTTGGGGGGGATGATACTATGAAATGGGTCATTTCTCTAATTTTATCTCAGTGAGTTTGTTGTTTGTGTACAGGAATGCAATTGATTTTTGAGTGTTGATTTTGTATCCAGCTATGCTGCTGAATTTGCTAATTAACTGTAGTAGTCTTTTGGTGCAGTTTTTGAAGTCTTTACATAAAGCATCATATCATCTGCAAATAATGATAATTTAACTTCTTTCTTTTCTATCCTTATTCTTTTTATTTCTCTCTCTTATCTAACTGCCCTGGCTAATGTTTTCAGAACTATACTGAATAGGAGTTGTGATAATGGAAATTCTTGCCTTGTTCTTGATTTTAAAGTAAAAGCTTTCAGTTTTTGTCCATTTAGTATGATGCTAGCTGTTGATTTGTCATACATAGTTTTTATCAGATTGAGGTAGAAACCATGCATTCCAATTTTCTGTAGAGTTTTTAGCATGAATATGTGTTGGACTTTATCAAAAGCTTTTTTTTGCATTTATTGAGATGATCATGTGATTTTTGCCTTTGGATCTGTTAATGTGGTGTATTATGTTTACTGATTTTTACAGGTTGAACCATCCCTGAATTCCTGGGGTGAACTCCATGTTCTTGATGATTTTCTGTATTCTAAAACATGGAGTGGATTAAAAAGATGTAGTATTTTTATACAGGGGAGTATTACTCCCCTATAAAGAAGGATAGACTTGAAGCTTTTATAGTAACTATATGCAACTTAAGAACATGCTCATAAGTGAAATAAATCAGACTTGCATGTACAAATATTGCATTGTCTTCCTAGTATAAAAAACTGGAAGAGTAAATAAGATCCAATGCACACAGTAGATATTGTGAAAGTAAAAAAGAAACTTCTCAAAAAGAAATAACAACTGGGATAGGGGAAAGAAGAACAGAAAGAAACAAAAAGAGTATATATATATATATATATATATATATATGTATATATATATATATGATAATTATGCTACTAATGTCTGTTAGTTCACCAAAAAGAGCAGTTTGTGCTTTCATTGTTTGATCATTTTTTGCCTGTACTTTGTAATCTGAACAACTACTTTGAAGATAATATGTAAAATATTAACCAGTCTTAATCTCTTATTATTTTGTTTTGAAACTCTATCATCATTTTAATTTTCCTTTTGTTTTTTAAATAAAAGAGAAAAAATTATTTTTAATTTCAGATATTTCATATTTTCATTATTAAAAAGCAATGAGATGGTGGATTCAAAATTGGCAATGAACACCTAATGCTCTCAGAATTCAGAGTCCCCAGTGTGCAAATTTATTGCATCACTTACTTAAATCAGAACATGTTTCCTCATATATGGACAAACAAGAACATTAGACCTATTTATGGAAATTTATTAAGTCCATTTTTTCAATGATATAAGATAATCGATATGATCAGTACCACTGGGTACAGTAGTAACTTGTATACTCTTAAACTGTCCAGCTTACTCATGTGTGCACTTACTGAATTTCATTATTGTACAGCATCTTTATTTTTCTTTTTCACTTCTACTACCCAAGCTATCTTTTTGGCTACCAGTTCACCTTCCAAATACACTATTGCACCAAGAAGAGGATGGTATAGGTATAGTAAATGAGCATTTAAACTTTGGTAAAAGTTTGATCTATAGACTATATTAGGATTTTGATATATGCATTAGTTTTTATTGATTTTTGTTGGAATTATTGAGGAGTTACTTAAAATATAGGTAAACTCAGATTATACTGACAGATATAATCTTTTCTTTTTTAGTTTTGAAATTTGAGGATCACATCTGTATGACCTTGAGTGATACCAATTCTCCCCTCTCAGATATTTCTTCTTTAATTGCAATAATCAGCATCATAGATAAAGAGAGATATCAGAGATACTTGATAGAAAAGTGCAAATTCCATCTATTAATTACTGTTGACACCCAAATTTAATTTGCTTTATAACAAATTACAGAAAAAAAATTTAAAATAATCCAAACTTCTGAGTTTATATTTTGTATCTTCTAGTTTATCTTACTACAATCAGCTAGTACTGTAAGATTATAAAGGAAGCATAGGCAATTCTTGCTTATATAGGCCAAATTGTTGAGGATTTCTAAAAAATAGTGAAAAGTTTCAGAGTTAAATTGAAATCTTAGCTGGACATGGTTTTGCATATCTATAAACCCAGTTAGGAAGCTGAGGCAGGAAAACTGCCTTGAGTTCAAGGCTAACGTTGGCTATGTAGTCAGTTAAATGTCAACCAAAACTACAAAGTGACAGCTTGTCTCAAAAAAACTAAAAGCTTAAATAGTTTCCATCTAATGTTAGTTTTGAAACAGTTTTTTAGATATATATTTAGTACCTATGATAGAATTCACAATTTGTATTAAAGAAACTTTAGTGGAATAAAAGATTGGATTTAAGTACTGTATTCAATTTTGTTTCACAGTTGAATTTGGATGGTAAAGATTAAAATTCTTAAATGGAAATTATATGCATTTTTCTCGACTAGTATCAAGAGCATGTATCTGTGTTTTATATCAAACTTCTCAATTTGACCACATTACCTTAAATAATGTCAAGAATTCAGTTGCTTTTTCCCCTTGTCTGGTTCCCTACCTGCAGAGACCTGATCTTAGCAGAATGGTATGCTCTGACAAGGGGATATTTCTACCAGTCTCACTCATACACCCTGTTTCACATTTCAGCTAAATCTAGCACTCTTTAAATAGAAGCACATGACTTAGATCAGCAGAACTGATTCTGCCTTAAAAGTTAAAACTGATGTGGTAAGGAAACAGTTCTCACAGTTGCCCTGACGGTGCACTTTTCCCTAAACTTATTAAAGACGTGGAATGATCTACAACTGGAGGAAGGCCATTTTATCTTGATGGGCAAAAAAGTGCATTCTTCAAATCTATGCTCCCTCAGATTCATTGCAATTATCAGAACCTATTTGTCATGACTGTTTGCAGCATGTAGCAAAGAGCATGAAGCCTTGTTATTTAAATCTCCCCCAGTTTTTTTGATCAGTTATGTGAGCTTTAATAAGATTTCTGACCTCTCTGACCATCAGTTTATTTGTTTACTATTTGCAGTAGCTCTTACTAAGTCATTTAGAAAGTGAAGTAACCTGTGTTGCAATATCTAGAACAGATTAGATGGATAATAATTAGAAAAAAAGTAGTTTTTTCTTAGAACTAACACCTTGATCCACATCTGTTTATTTTTAATATTCATAGCCAAGACTGAACAGTTCTTTTTTTTTTTACATGATGATATAACATATAGCATGCCCCAGGTACCATGAACCTTTTAGTCAACTCTGTACAGCAAGGATTTAATATTGATGACCATGGGATTCACTGAACGCATGTGAAGAGACAAGATACTCAATAAAGCTCTCTTTGAAAAAGGTAATTTTGGCAGTGATATTCAAATTGGTTGAAGGGAGAGAGGGCAGGAAGTTATCATGGTGATTTAAAATAATTCAGTCAAAGTACTTAATAGCTTCAAATTAGATGGTAGTGTAATTTTTTTGACACTAAGAATAGTTCAAAAAGAATCTTTGCTAAGTTTTCTCATGTAGGATAATGCTAAGTCATGGTAGACAATAATGTCAAATTAGCATACAAATAAGTTTTCTCATGTAGGATAATGCTAAATCATGGTAGACAATTAGCATATAATGGAAAAATTTCTTACTTTCTCACAATCCAAAAATAAAAATTTTGACACAGGTCACAGAATACATATTTTAATTATTGCCAAAAGGAACAAAGAAACTGCAGGGCATAGAAATAGAAATTGGACAGCATAGCTCAGAAGATCACTAAAAGAAATGAAAGTCAGTATGAGATCCACCAATGGAAGAAGATAAACTTGACTCCCAAGTTTCTTCTATTAAGAAAGTTCATTGAAAAGAGGGGAGAATTTAGAGTGAGGACAAATTCCTACTATCGCTTAAGAGTCAAATACTTCTAGAAATAAGTCTTAAAGTTTATAGTTAAAGCGAAATTAACAAATAATTTGTCTTCTTAATCTGAGAGTTAAACAAATGAGAGTCTGACTTCTTAGATAATAAGCAAGTCTCCCACTCTCACTGCTTGGACAGCTGAAATGGAATCAGAGTACTAACCAGAGGGCTTGAAGTCTTTGCCATCTCTCTTCACACTCAATCTTCCTCAGAGCAGAAGAGGGTCTTTCGCAGCCCAGAGCTAATATCAGGAGGTTTGGACCTACAAGACAAAAAAGGGATTTGTACAGATCAATTTAGAAAAACTTCTTTAGGAGTCTGCATTTTGGAGGTGGAGTCACAGAGTCAGGCTACTGAAAGAGGAGGTGGTAAGAAAGATGGAGGCATTGGAGAAAAAAGAGGAAATTAAATCCTCCTCTCCTAATTCTGAAAAGGCAAACATGTTTGTTTATAATACAAGGCTTATCTTTTTTATATCAGCCACTGTTTTTAGTTGGAAAATGTTTAATAATCTTACCACAATCCAGTGTTGGTTTCGTTCAGAGGAGAGAGACAAAAAGGAAGATATTTAAGAAAAGATGAGTGCTATGGACTGAATTGCATTCCCCTCGAATTCATATGTTAAACTGTTAAACTCAGTGTAAATGTGCTTGAAAACAGGGCTGCTGTTCGAATATAATAAAGGTTAGTCATAAGAGTGCAGGTCCCAATATGATAGGAATTGTGGTTTTATTAGAAGGTGATGTGAGGAAACAGGAAGGAAGTCAGAAAGAGAATTCTTAGCAGAACTCCACCATGTTGGTACCCTAAGAGCAGAGTTCCAGGCCCAGATCTGGAAATTTCTGTCTTAAGCCACAGAGTCCAAAATACATGACTATGAACCAACTCCACTAACTTACACTGTATGCTGGTGGATGAATTCTATGGAATATTATGCTTGCTTTTTAGATTTTTGTGTTAATATAGAATAAAATTTCTTTAGAACTTTATATTGATACCTGGCATAGAATTTAAAGTGTTTGACCAACTCAATAAATTATCATTTACTAGAAATGCTAACACTCCAAAAGACTTGAAAATAATAATTCAAATATAGTTTCTATAAATAATAGGTAAAATGAAGGCAGAGTGTATTTCTTACTTGCCAGAGACTGCATTATATTTATTGTTTGTGGCCACATGTATATGCTTGCAAATGAATTTGCATATTGGTTCATTGCTGATGTTTATGATATTCTATGAAAATTACGGTTGATAGCATATCTTTCATAATCGCTAATATTGAGGAACATGATAAGCAAGATATGTATTTTTATAAGTAAAGTTTTATGCATAGTCTCAGCATATATTTCACTTTTACTTTTTTTGGCAATGCTTACTATAGATATGTTTTGATAGCTTGCTTTCCTGGTAGCAGTACCCTAAAGTTCACTTTTTATAGTCAAATAAATTACTGGTAGTAATATAAAAGTTTTAAAAGCAACTCAGTTTTCTTCAGTTCAGGTGGTTTATATTAACTACTTCACACTTTTAAGACAGGAACATGGATCTTTATGATCCCTGAAAAAAATATATATTGGGCTCAGAATGAACTAACATATGTTAGATCAGTATTTATTCTTTAGACATAATATCACAGAATTTCATTCTTTTTAGTGGCACTAGTTCACTTGATAAAATAAATTGAAAAATTTTATGTTGTCCATAAAATTCACTTATAATTACAGGAACCTAGTGCTACCCCAATAAGTACTCTTAAAAAATAAAAGCATACAGATTTAAAATGATATTCTCCACTTATCTTTGTTTTAAGTAAATGTAATCATGGAAGATAATTTTTTCTTTAAAGCTCAGATTATTATAAAATCTTAATTGTATATGATATATATATATATATTTATATATGGAAGCCATATGTACCCACTGGGTTAGCAATTTCTTGTTTTATAAAAATACCTAAAATAATACTCATAATAGGATTGTATTCTTACATCCTTTCAGTGGATAGATTGTGTTTTATTGATTCTTTTTTCCTGAAGACCAGCATAGTAACTGACAGTAAGTACTGCCTCAATAATCCCTTGTTGAATGAACAAATAAATACTTGGCAACAATTGAGTTTATAGTCTCTAGAACTTCACTGAGTAGGCTTGACACTTACCTGCTTTTATTCTGCTGCTTTGGGAAGTCAGCCCACCTTTTACTATAAAATTTAGTTTATAGTACTTTCATTGTTCAATGGAAGTAAAGCATTTAAATTAGTGTGTAGGTCTCTGTAGGATCCTAATCAACATCTATAATTTTGTTCAATATGAGACAAGTAGTGCTGTTAGAGCATATATTTTACATGAAACTGTGCTAAAGAAAGTATATGTTCTTGCATAGAGCAAAATCATTTTCACATTTTACAATCCTAGATGTTATAAATGTTTATCAAGTCAATTATCTTATTGCTACTAAAACTTAATCCATCTAGTCAGTAATCTTTGACAGGATATGAAGTAAAAAAGTCAGTCTTTAAGAAATTCATAGTTTAAGAGGAAATTCTGGCAAGGATATTTTCAGAATTATATTTTTTTAAAATCTTCATAAGTATTTACCTCAATATTCTATAATTGTGTTTATACTTGTCTTTTTTCCCCAATAAAATCTGAATTCCTTTAATAAAGAAACATTGTTCTTGTATCCTCAATTCTTAATAATTCAAAATTAAAACATGACACAATATATGTAATAAAGCAATTTGCTGAGGAATTAGTTTGCAAAGTTGATTTATAATATTTTAAACAAAAATTTAAATAAGCCTCATCTTACGCATTTAAATTCCATCTTAAACAGAAGAAAATAAATTCCCCTATATATTAATACAGATTTCCTGACTTTTGTCTGAACACAGGTATCCTATGTTTGTTTTGCAAGGTCTTTCTTACCTAAGTTGTAGTCATAAGGCACTAAATAAAATCTTATGTTTCTACTGCTATGGAGAATATTCAAATACTAATGAAACAATCTGAGTGTCAATAACTACATAATTTCTCTGAATTATTTTCCTGGTTTCTTGGAGAAGTTTTATATTAAACATTAATTTTAAAGTATTTTTCATAATTTATTTTTATACTTCAAAAACACAAGAATTTTTCTCACACATAATACATTTTTTGTGAAATTAATCAATTAACAAAAAGTTGACAAAACCCAATAGGTATAATAGCAAGTGCAGTTGGCATATTTTGGGGAATAAGGACAAACTTTGTAAATCTCTGAACCATCCTGTGCAAACTCACATGATTTAGGCTGGTGTGCTAGACAGGTACACGGGTTGTAAAAAATCACAATGCAAACAACACTGGAAGAGTTTTCCAGAAAGGATTTGGGAGGCCACTTGAGGGCAAAACTTATACACAGTCCCTGCACTTGTCAGGAATATGAACTTTGGTCACCTTCACCCTTTAACTGCAGGCATCTGGAAGGACTAGATATATACAGCATGATAAAATATCAAAAGGATATCGCACTTGTTTATAGACACTTCCATCCTATGTATGATTCTTTTCTTTATCTTCTATCAGTCACTTGTTCATGTTCTTTCTCAACTTCTCAGCTCCTAAGACACCAAACAAGATCTTTCTGGTTTTGCACTTTCTGAGTTTAAGTTGCTCAATTGTTGGGGGGGAATATTAAGGAAAGAATGGAGAGTATCAGTTAATTTTCTACGTTCTGTCACTGATGGCCTGTTAGAATAACTTTTCTTCTATATCTGGTTGTGAGAGACCTGGAAATTCTTCAAGGAGAAAGCATTATTTAAGATAGATATAGGAATGTGAGTAGACATGGAATAAAATAAACTCAAATAGCATGAAATACCATGAGAAATGACCACCAGTAGACAGAGTACATGACTGGGCAACAGCATTGTCTAACTTGAAAATATGAAAAGGAAGGTTTTGAAAGGTAATTTTCAAAAAAGCATTGAATAACAGAATGCTCAAAAAATTTAAATTCTAAGCATGCTAAAAAAGGAATACTTATAATCAAAGATGTGGTACAATAAATTAATTTTGCATCAAAGTCAAGTAGTTCAAATCAGTTACTAAAAGAGATGAAGTTTAAATAAAATTGCATGACAAAAAATTTGCACAAGATGTTTTAAATATTAATTTATATTCTGTATATTTTATGTATATATCTACACACATACGCACATATACATATTTACCATACATCAAAACCTCTGTCAAAAAGTATTTATCATGTTTAATAGTTATCATTCCATATTTAATTTTAATAGTGATCACTACATATTAGTATTCATTATCATTGCTTATTCTAAACGTTTTATACTAATTAACTCATGTAAACTCCATAATATGTTAGGCACTTTTAACCACTAAACTAACTATATAGCCATTCTTCAATAGAGAAGAAACAAGAAAAACACTGTGAGGTGCAGACTAAGGTTTTACTACAGATACACACTGAAGTCCGCTGTGATTCAGTCAACCCTTCGACAAAAATCCTGCAAATATGATGGATATTTGCTGGTTACACTTCCCAAAATAATTTCTCCTTCTACCATCTTGACTGATACTGCATTGGGGGTTATCTTGTGTGGAGAATATGAAACTACTTGGAATACAAAGCAAGGACCCTAAGTGTTTAAACCATTCAGTGAAATTATCTTCCTTCTATCCTAATATATCCAGGATGGGCAAAAGACCCAAAGTGATGACATTTTTATGGGAGTACCATTTTCGCTCTTCAATATAACTATCTATAGCCTCTTCCAACCTTCACTTTTCAGGTGACAATGAAAAAGAATTTGGCTATAGTATCAATCCTTGCCATTATCTGATATTTGAAAGCCCTGCCTTTAGGTGAAACTTTTATCTTCAAAGACAAAGCAAAAAAAAAAAAAAAATATATATATATATATATATATATATATACATACATATATATATATATATATGTATATATATATTCTTAAGGACACCACTAAGTTGCTACATTTTTTTAGAGCAAACATCCCATTTGCTATATTTTTATTTAAAGTATTCCATATGTAAAAAATTAATCACCTTAGTAATAATGCATTCAATATTAAGAAAAATTTTGTCAAGTAAAATTTCTTAAAAGGAAGAAAAAAGCAACAGTCTGACTCCAGGTCAGAAAAAAGTTTCTAATTTGATAAAATAAGAAAAAGAAGAAGTTAATTAAAATACCCAAACATCAAATATATATTACATAACATATTAATATATTATATATAGCATATTAATATAATGAATGAAGTCTTATTTTCCACATGAAATAAAGGTTGCTACTATTACTTATTCTTTTTACACATGCTTAGATATAAGTGAGTATAATTTCTTATTTTAAAACTCAAATAGTTATAACTAAAGGAGATTAATAAAATATATGGTTGGGTTATTGAATAATATAACTTTTGCAAATGGCAGCAGCAATTCTAGCAAATATAGGCAAAAAACGAAAATTGTTCTTTTTTTTTCGGTACTGGGGATTGAACTTATGACCTTGTGCTTGCCAGGCAGGCACTTATGCTGCTGAGCTAAATCCCCACCCCTCAAAAATTGTTCTTACAAAAAAGTACCAAATGTTCCTGTTAGACACAAATGTTTTTCCAAAGTCATTACTCCAAGATACTTCTGTGGTGCCTGCTCTATGAATCATCTACATTCTAGGACATTCTGCTCAATGTACTTTTATTCCTCTGTACTTCTTTATTCACTTTCTACTTCTCTGGACTCTCTTTTTATTCCTTACAATAAACCTGAATTGTAGAACTATAATATACATGATGTTACAAGTGAAAATAAATAATAGAGCATATACAAAACTTCTTCTAGAATGCCAGAGTTAAGAAATCTGCCTAAAATCCCGCAGCTAACCTATGGCAGAACAAATGATATCTCCCTATCCTTCTAAATGCAGATCAAGGTCTTATTCTCTGAAGTTGAGCTCTACCATAGGATACAGGAGAATCAAGAGTGAGAGATTTAGTTATGGACAAGTAAGTATAAAGTCCAGGATGAACTGCCTAAGGAAAAAGTGTGTTAGCCAGTTGAAGTTCTCCCTAAAAATGCAGAAATGATTTTTATAGAAGTGCTATATGAAGGCACAGAAGGAAATGATAAATTTGAAAACAAAATACTGAGAAAGAAAAGAAGAGTTAAAAACAGAATTGATGGCTGAGGAAGGTAATCTATATTTAACAGCAGAAAAGAAAGCTGAAAAAGTCGTAAATCCTAGGATTAGAATAGAAAAGAGATTCAGTAAATGCTTGATGAGATGTTGAAGGCAAGTGAAGAAATATTCTTAATAAAGACAAATGAGTATGACACAACTAGAATCATACAGAAAGATATGATCAACATCCCCAAAGGTCATAGAGAAGACAAGGATAAAAGAATTCTGTCTTCCAGCAAAGCCATTTTGTTTCTATTATTGTTGAAAAAAATGAGTAGGAAATGGGTGCATAGGGGTCACTCTTCCTTCTTCCTTCCTTCTTTCTTTTCCTTTCTTTCCTCCCTTTTCTTCCCTTCTCTTTCTTTCCATTCCTTTTCCCTTTTCTCTTACCCTCTCCTTTCCCTTCTCTTTTCTTTCCTTTTTATCCCTTTAATTTCCTTTTCTTTTCTGTTTTAATATTTTTTTAAATAAAATGAGTTTTCAGGGAAACCAAAGGGAAATAAAACGAGGGGAATGGTGTGAGAAATGGGATGAAGAAAAAAACTGCTTGATTAATCCAGGCAAGACTTGAATGAACAGTGACAGAGTGAAACAGGAGAAAGTTTACAGAAGCAAAATGGACAGGTAGGTTTGTGAGACATTGACCTTTCACTGATGATATGAATTCTTTATATTTATAGACCTTAAAAAGATGGATACAATATCGTCTTGGACGTTAAAGATGTGCAATCGGTGTAGAATTCATGTTGATAGTGAATTCAAAAACCAGTGATAATATGCTTTGGGATTATGGAAGACATCTTTCCATTTACATGTATGAAGCGGAGGAATCTCCAACAAAATATGGTTGTTCGTACCTCTCTGAGTGCACAGACCAGTGAATAAGGTAGGAGTAGTGCTGGAACAAAAGCCTGATGCTGCTCTTTATAGAATGTATACTGGGACAGAGGAGAATTATCAAAGTTTTAGAAGTACTTTTATGCTTGCAAAAAATGCTACATTCAAACTCATCTCTCATAAATCTCTTAATGTTTTGTATATCATCTACACTCATCTAATTCTGATCTGGCAGCTCATGCCTTTGTTTAAAAAGTCAGTTCCTACACTGAAACAATACTGTAGCTATCCTTTTGTTTTTATGTAAAGCATTCCAGATGTAAGAACTTAATTGTCTTAGGATAATGCATCCAGTATTAAGAAAAATTTTGTCAAGTACAATTCCTTAAAAGGAAGAAATAAGCAGCAGTCTTAAAATAGTATGCTGGCTTTTCTCAACTGTTGACAAAGTAAAAAATGTCAGTTTTTCTTTTGTTGATGACAACAGTATAATTCAAATTAATTTTTACAAACAAAATTGAAGCAAGTGGTTTAGACACTTCTAGCTTTATTGATAATAAACATCCTATAAGACTATACATATATCTGTCTATGAAAAAAACTAAACTATCATAATTTATATCCTACTCTTAAGTGCAGGAGCTTTATAAGAGACTATTATTTACATAGAATATGTTGAGAATTCAATAGATGAATTTATGATCCTCTCTAATTTCAAATTCCAGAATCCATGTTAATCTCCTTCCTTCCAAAAGTTTTTTAAAGGTATAATTTAAAGGAAATTGCATTTTGTGCATCATTTCATATGCAGGTCTTCATTTTAAAATGTTTTGTTTTCAGAGAATGTTCAAATTATTCATTTGACCATACGGTATTGTTGATGTAAGGAAAAACCCTTGAAATGAGTTTTTTTTTTCATTTTTTTTCCAAAATCAGTCATACATAGATAACAATTGAAGGATGGATGATGTTCCCACACTCCACTTCTTACCATTGATATTCAGGTAGTCATTAAAGCAGCATCCTTTTTGCAACAATAATTTTGATTTTTTTTCAGTTTAAAAATAGGTTATTTTTTATTTTCACATTTTATGAAAACTAGGTACTTGCAGAGATAAGTGGCTGAGCACCTCATTGTTTACTATATCTATAATTATGATCTGTGAATGAAATATAAGAAGCCATTCTTTATTTTTTAAATTTTTTTAAAGATTTTATTTAAAGAGAAACAAAAGCATGTAAAGGGTAGAGATAATACAGAATTCAAAAAAAAGATAAACAATAAGAAATCACTAGTTAATAAATCACATATTGTCCTCTTAGAAATAGTTGTTCAAGTTACAAAATTAAAGCATACAAAGTAGATAGTCAAACAGTGAGAGTGTGAACAGCTACGCATGCATGAATCTCTACGTGTATTTCTATCCTTTCTGTATTAGAGGGAAAAACAAAACTTAGCAAGACAAAACAAACCAAATTCCTATAAAAACATGAAGCCAAAAAGTCATATAAAACCACAGTACAAGGTGATCTACAATGATTACTGTACTGTTTCTTATTATCTTCAATAGAATGTCTATATCATTAGGCATAATAGAATATAACAGTATAATTGAATATAGCAGCCATTTTTTAAAATACAATTTTTAAAAACAAATTTGCCTTTCTAGAATAAAGGCATTAAACCTAAGGGATCATTTGTTTAGGATCATTTGGTTTTTTCTATGTATCAACCAGTGCTCAATAGAGAAACAGATTTAATGTAAGATCTATAAATTTATAAAAATTTGCAAGTTAGGCTTACAGTAGCCTCCCTGAGAATCAGGCATGGAAGAGTGCAAAAGGGCCGTCTGCGTGCTGGAGACCTGAAGAATCAAGTTGAAAGTCAAAGGCCTGTAGCTTACTCTCGAATCCTGTGCAGGTTTGTATCAGGAGGCTGAAGGGTCTGTGCTACGAGGCTGAAGAGTCTGCTACAAGCAGGAGAGGACGTCCAAGGTGAAAGCGAAGATTGGAGCTCCTCCAAGGAAACAAAGACAGTCTTCCTTCTTCGTTTCCCTTTTATTCTATTCAGGGGACAAGCCTACTTGTTGGTGCTGCTCACATTCAGGGTGGATCTTCTGTCTTCAGAAATCCCTTCAGCCATACCCAGATCTATGCTGATCCAATTTAGATGGGCATTTCTCACTTAAATTGGCATATTCAGTTAACTGTCTCACGTGGTGAGAGTAACTTTGGTGCAGGGTCAGATTTTGATGATTTCTACGTCCAAAATCTTTGCTCCACTTCCTAAGAATGATGCAGCTATTCAGGCTGCTACCATGAGTCACAAGTGGATAAATTCTTGCTTTAAAATGATGCATGCTACAATGACAACTCTCTCTGGTGGTGATGAAAAAGAAAATTAATTGTGTATTGTGTTTTCTTTTAAATAGCTAGGGATTAGCTTTATAAAACCTTAACTCTTACTTTGAATCTATCAAGGATTGTTTTGTCATTGTTGCATTTTGTTTTTTACAAAAGATGCTTAGATTTCTTCCTCATATTACTTCCTTTATCCATTTCTTTCTTCCATTTCCCTCTTTGACCTTATCTCTATTTCCCCGCAGAGTTTTCTGAGCTCCATCTTTTTTAGCATACGGCTCCCATCTTATGCTCTCCTCCTGCAATTATTTCTTTTTATTTTCTACAGATTCCACTATTGTTCATGGTACTAATAGAGTTTGCTTTGTCTTTAACAACTTTCCTTTAAATCCTAAAAGAGATAGTAAATACACTGAACAAGTGATGTTAAAATATGCAAACATTTTTTGTCTCAAGTTTTAAATCTGCAATTCTGAGTGAATCACTTCCATTTTCTGAGATTATTTTCTCTGCCTTTAATGAGAGTAGTACAGCTCATGTACATATTTTCCCCAAATTAATATATGTTCAGATATATTGACTTTTAGTGATTTTGTCTTTTTTTAAAAAATGTAAACTCTAATAATATTAAATAAAAGAACAAATGTGTATTAAATACAAGTGAGTATCCTAAATTTTAAAATTTATCTATCATTTAAAAAATCTCAGTGATAGAAACAAATATTCTTATGACTTCTTTTTGTTTCCTCAGTCAACAGTAGCTATTCCATGGCATGTATTTTTTTTTCTTGCATTTCCTAGAGGAACACATAGAAGTCATCAGGCAGTGTGACAAGACGTGCAGATATCACATACCCTGTCTCTCCTCAGTGGTCTTCTCTTGTTTGTGCAGCTGCTTAGCAACCAACAGGTACTTATCACATGTGCACTGCAAACTGTGGCAGCTTCTCCATGGGTCAGCTGATTGATGGAGGCTCTGGCAGTAGGAAAGGGAGAAAGAAATGCTCTTTTACCAAATGTATTGTTTCAATAATATAAACCAACAGTATAATGTAAATTTAATATTTTCCAAAAGCCACACAGAATAATTTCTCCAGGGAGTGCAAAAAATATAAATGTTTACATGTCTTGTTTTCACCAATGTGGTAAATTACTCTTAAAGAACAAATCAGGAGTGCAGTATGTTATAAATAAGATTTAATGTAGTCAGTGTCTCGAGTTACATGATTGCCTGCTGGCCATTGTTTAATGATAACATTCTGACTGTGAACCCTTGAATGACTTTCTGAGATCATGCTGTAGACATATCAGAAAGAAAAACAATTTAAAATTTTTGTGCATTTATCAAATTTGACTTTCTTCATTGTGTAGAGTATAACACTAGTGTATTTCTATTGCATAAGTGATAAGTGCTCATACATTTCATTACCATGCAACAAAATTCAAAATTTTCATTTTTCTTTCTTTTGCGGGGGTAAGCACTACTCATAAAAATAAACTACATGGAATTTCATAGCTTTAAAATATTTAATACACATTTCTTCTATGTCTCAAGGCAGTTTTATGAGTTCAATACATTTTATTAACTGTTTCTATGTATTCCATGCTTATGATAGACAGCTATGATTTAAAATTTTTGATATAAAATATTCAAAAACTTATGAAGCTATTGTGGTGACAAATAAGATGCTGAATAAAATGGTAACTTTTGAGGAGGTAACTGAGTAAACTTAAGGTAAAATAGAAAAGTAACTCAGAAGAAAAACTAACTTCAGCTGATGGAAATCAGGCACACGATCACCTGACTTTTAAATATTTTTTCACTTGTAATTAACTTGACATAACATAGTGACAACCTAGAAATAAGTGATTTGCAATCTAATTAATGGCATCATCACCACTCCAATTGTAGGCTTCATCTCTTGGTTTTAGTTTCAGATTTATTCTTTTGTGTCATTGGCTTCTTGGAGGTCTCTGGTGTGGGTGTCTCACAGCAGCAGGAAGCAAAGTCCCAACACTCATTTACACTTAATTCTGCTTCAAGTTGAAAACATTTTGTATGTTTAAACATAACCTAATGTGTAGATAAACATTTTATAAACTGGACTGGGTTGTTGACTTACCAGCTTGTGGAAATATTCAGACACTCATGTACATATTTTTTAAGTATTTGCATTTGTGATTTTAGTCATAAAACAGAGAAATTTAATTGAAGAAAAATTGTTTATTGACCACAGATAATGTGAAATGGAGATATTTCTCTAGAGGGCAGTTCAGTGGAGAGGTCAGTCTCCGTAGTCCTGTTGATGTCAGTGATGCAGGGGAAACAATCCAGTGTCAACTACAATTGAAGCATATGGGGACAGTCTCAGTGAAAGGATTCATAATAAAATGCCAGAACTTTCTGCACTGGCTTAAAATTTTATTTATTCAAAAACAGTTATGTATCACTTATTTTATGTTACATAATCCATGTTCTGAGAACCCAAAGGGGGGAGAGAGAGAGAGAAGAAAGACATTCTTTCACCTTCAAAGAACTTTTCGTGTAAGGAAAAATTAGGACTTTTGAAGTAAATGCAGAGTTTGGAGCTCTGTTACATAGTGAAGCACAAAATGGTTATAATGTATCCGTGAAAACGCTGAGGCTCTAACAAATGGACCTAAAACAAATGACTTAACAGCAAGGACATTTATTATTTTAGTAAGTCCAGTGGCAGTATAATTTCATAATTGGTTACTTTAGTGACGCATTATATCTTCACAGACTGAAATTGTCATATTTCTAACTTGCTTTCTTCAGCTTATTGTGCATTTCCCCTCTGCTCATCACTTTATGCATTTAAGTAGTTGTAGCACCTCCAGTGACGCTGAAAGATAAGGACCCTAGTACTAACTGCCAACCTTCTGTGTCCTTTGTTCCAAAACTACACATACTTTTTCAGAAGCCCTCCCCAAAATATTCTTGCATTTCATTACATATTAATTCTTAAAACAATCACAAGCAAGGGAAATGGCAGAGTCATATGATACATGAGGACAGGAAATTAAAATGCAACTGGGGAGGTGTAAACAAATCAGGGGTCAGAGTGACTCAGTGCGAGATGAAACTAGAAAAGAGGAGATGCTGGATTGTGACAAGTTTGCATTTTATTCCACAGCCAATTCGTAATCCAATCATGTTCTTAGGCAAGTGAATAAAACATGTGCATATTTCTTCTGTTAGTGGACTTCATTGGAAATATAAAAGGTTAGGAGCTAGTTTAAAGGAAGTCAAATGCACCATAATAATTATTCAGTCAAGATATATAACAAAAAGAACCCACATGCAGAAATTTACAGTGAGAAAAAAGATGAACGACAAGAGTAAAATTATGACATGAAAAGCTTTGAACAGTGTGAGAAAAAGCAACATAAAAAAGACTTATACTGTCCCTTTTGCGTGTAATAGCACTTACTATGATAGGGTTTATGAGAAGAAAATATTTGAGGAAGAAGATAAATGACTCCATTTGAGAGTTTTTAAGATATTACCAAGTGGGGGTTATGATAAGTATTTTGATTCATGTTCGGGTTTTAGGAGGGTAGCCTGGAATTAGTGATGAAAATTATTATATATATATTTTTATACAAACAAAACAAAACAAAAGCAGCCTCTGTTTGACACACTTGCAAATTCACATAAATTTTGTAAAGTACAGTTTAGTGAAATAACACCGGACCCCCTAATGCAATTCAAACTTAAGTTACCATGGCATAGGAACTATGAGTACTTATGTAAAATACAAATGGGGCTTCTAGGCCTTCAGTTCACAAATCGCCAAGAAAATAGTAGATACATGTCATAATCAGAGAACTATCTTGCTGCTTCTTTCAAGGTCTGTTGATTAATGGACTTTGGACATTTGTCATTCACTTTACCCACAAGCAGAAAATTCTGTACTTATGCTGCCTCTTTATCTGTTTGTAAATCAAGGTGACAGGGAACAAGAATGGGTATTAAAAGTGAAAACTGGCCAACAAAGATAAAAATACTTCAAAGAAATGTGATAATATCACAGCTGAAATTTGAGTCAGACATAAGTAAAGTTATGGAAGAAATAGTTGACAGTGGAAATACTGATACTGGATATTTGAGGGATATAAGCAGCCAGAGAAATTTAGTGGAAATAAACTTATTTCCCAAAGGAAGAAAATGGTCTGAATGAAAATGTAGATGTCTCAGAAGTACGGATGCTGACAAAACAAAACAGAAAAAGTTAACAATAACAACAAAAAAGACCTCACTAGAAGGAAATGCATTAGGTATGTATAGTTATTAAAAGTGCAAAGGGTAAAGTATTAGATGTTGATTTTAAACTTAGAAAGGAGTATCAAAATTTGTCAGAGCATTTAAAGACACTTGCTTTGTACTGTAAATCATATCCTAAGAAATAGAAAGCAAGCCCCATTCAAATTACTCTTGATGAGTTTTATTTTTAGGTACCTATAATCCCTTAATAGTAAATGTGAAGGTTATATAAATAAATACATGAAACTTCCCAAGCCTGTAAAGCACAGAGTGCCTTGTGAGTAAAAAGAATATCTGCAGTGTTATCCTTGTACTGAAGAATTGGCCTTGCGCTCAGATTGGTCATGACCCTTCCCTTGCAGCTTGCCCTGAGAGGAAGGGGCTGTGCCAGTTTGAGCCCAGTATCTGTGTCTGCAGACAGGACTTCACTACTTCATGGAGGGAGAAATAGTGCATTGTGAAGACATTCAAAGACATTTCCTAGCCTGAATTTTACTCTACAAATTGTAGAAACCAAGACTTTTTGATGTCTATTAGGTAGATAAAAGACCCCAAGTGGACTGTACTTTTGGATGAGCACCTAGAAACTGGCAATAGGAAGAAAGAGCATTTTCATTCAGACACTGTCATTGATGAGTATCACAGAGTAAAGATACATGGGGGTAGAGATACAGTGTCTCCTGGGTGTGGTAAGGATAGTAATGTAGCAGCTCAAGGTTCCAGATCTGCTATCCAATCTCCTGGGTGAGAATCTGGGCCTGACACTGTACAAGCTATGTATCCTTAAATATCCATAGAGGATGGTTTCCTAACATGTAGCATTGGCTCAAACAATGCCTTGACTTCTCTTTATGAACTCCCCTCTTTATTCATGCTTCAATTATCTATCTAATCTTTCCTGCATGGCCCAATGAATTTAAAACTGTAACATCCTCTCTCTCTCTCACTCCCCCCCCACTTCCTCTCTGTATATTTGCATGAGCATGTGTAGGGGAAAATAATTTTTACATGTGTGTGTTTGCACTTTTCTGTTTTTCAATAACTAATCTAATACACATACTATGTGTTCATTGATTTTTAGATGTATAAGTCAATAGTTTTTAGTGTGTGTTTGGAGTTGCATAATTATCACCATAATCAATTTTTAAATATTTCCATCAACTCAAAAAGAAACTCTATATCTACTAGTAGTTTTCCCCACTATCTCTTAATCCCTGCATTAGGCAGCCACTAATCTATTTTCTGTCTTTATATATTTGTCTATTTATGTTATTTCATATCAATGGAAATTATACAGTATGTGACCTTTTGTAACTAGCTTCCTTCAAATAACATAATGTATCAGAGTTCACCCAGTTGTAGCATATATCAATATTCCACTCCTTTATGTGACTGAATAATATTCCATCCTATGGATTTATATTTTGTTTACTCATTCATCCAGTGAGGATTGTCTCCATTTTGAGACTAGTTTTAATAAAGCTGCTATGATGAATATTCATGTACAAGTTTTTATGGATTTTTTGCCTTGGTAAGAAATAAAATAATATGAATTTCAGATTAAATTGAATAACTATGTTTTCACTCTTTATCATAGTTATCATTGTAGATTTTTATTATAGTGATAGTAATAGAATGGTGAACAATGTAGATTACAGAGTTTGATTTTCTGCAGAAAAGTTGTAGTTAAATACTGACTTTGATACATAGATGAATACTGATTGTGACTAGCATTTTCAAAAATGCTAGTCATATAATCTCTAAGTTTTACTCTATGATGACTTTACCTCCTTCATTGTGAAAATATAAGAGTGAATTGACAGAAATATTAGTTTATCCACTATGAAATATGAGCATAGACAGTTCTCATAAGAGCTCAAATTCTTGAATGAACCTCAAACCACAAACCCTCAAGTATTTCATACTATTGAATAAAAAGTTTCTAATAAATGCCAAAATGAGTTACATATTAAATCTATAACTTCACCATTTTCATCTGAATTCTTATAAGAGATGAGGTCATTTCTGTAAGTTTTGAGAGCATTATATACATAATAGCTACAAAGCTGCTTTAATTTCTGAAAGAAATTATAAGTCCAGACAGATTTTTAAAATATCACTTTCAGTTTTCAAATTCAATAGAAAGACTCACAGAATTTTCTGAGGGCTATCAAACAGTTGTAGTTTATTATAAGGGAAAGTTATAGAGTATATTTAGACAATTTCCAGGATTCATGGTAGAGTCAAGGAAAGTACCAACTGGGGACCTACAATTGTCCCCTCCCTGTGGAATTATCCCATTCTACATCCTCTGTGTAGATATGTGAAAATATGTATAGAACATTACAGGCCAGAGACATACATCCAAAATCTAGCATTCAGAATTTCTACTAAGGCTCTGTCTCATAGACTGGTTGACTCTTGATGTGTCTTGCTTGCCTCCAGCACTTATAGAAGCACTCAGACACAGCATAGCCCAAAGTCCGCACTCTAATTCACATTTTTAGTTGACCTGGTATGAACCGAAGACTTGTAGGCAAATATCAGGCATGAAATTCAAGGGGCTTGTAATTACTCTCCAAAAGCTAACGGCCAATACCAGAACTGCCTTTTGGATGAAGTTAAATTCCTTACATTATCTTACGCTATAAATTTAAAGAAATATCAACAAAATCCCAAAAATATGTTTTCATTGTAGACAGTACAAATGTCCATACAAAATAAATAATATTCTTAACATGGGTGTTACATTTTGGTAACTAGAGTCATACTGCTACACTACTGGCCATCAGTAGAACTGCTGTTGTTAAATTATGCCTTTCTCTTATGGCATTGACTTATACTCAAGAATGTTTTAAAGTGGAGCATTATGAAACCAATCACTGTGCTTGGAAGGATTTTGCTCAATATGTCACATAAGACCTTTATTAGTAAGAGCTCTAAGAAAAAATTATAAGTAATATGTATCAAAACTGATTGTGGTTTTCTCTTGTTATAGACTGTTAAAAAACTATAGTAAAAATATAGTCTAACATTATCCAGAATATATTTTTATAACTGAGAACATTTTCAGCAGTGAGGGACCAATAATCAAAATTAATCGTGGCTTTAAAAGATTCAGATACATTTTCCCCCTATAATAAGAAGCCTCTGGTTGTATAACCTGATATGAATTTGGCAACTTTGATTTCATGGTAAAAGACGGATATATCTGTTATTCTCCTGAGCTTACCCAATAGCCACAAAATGACTGCCAGAATCCCAAATGTTGTACTCCCATTTCATATTCAAAGACATAAAGTAGGGTATCAGGGATTACTAAAATAACATAGAAATTGTTTCATAATTACCAAAAAATAAAAATTCTTTCTGATGTATTTCAAAACCTTTCCTCAAATATCATTTCCTAGATTTGCATTAGAGGCAGCACTTAGCTGAAAGGTTAGGCAGAGCGCAGAATAGAAGGGAATTAAAAATGGTTTCAGGGGAGACAAAAAATATTCTTTGCTGTGTAATTCTCATAAATGTATTTTCTACTGCCCTTACACTCAGTTCTATTGCTTTCTATATTTTCAATTTTCTGTTTTCCTTATTTTTTTATGTTTAATGCATTTCAATCTTGCTTCAATTTGTTTACTTTTACAAACCCTATTAAGCCTTTTGGGAATAATATATCTTGTTCCAGTTGATTCTCTTATCACAATTTATTGAAGCTGATTTGTAAATCCTTATTGATTTGATTTTCATGGAAAGCAGAGAAAAACTTCGGTATTGTAGGAGTAAATTTCATGATGAATAGCAGAGATAATTTTCAACTTTGTGAACAAAGAACAAGAGTGAGTATTTGAAAGGTAGTAAGGTTCAGTTTTCATAATGCTCCTAAAATGATCTCATGACAGGAACATTTTTGTGTTTTCTTTTATTTCTATTCCTAAATCCTTGTGGAATTGTCACCGCACACAGAGATCCCTGAGTGCCTGGAAGCAGCTTCTGTCCCTCGGTAGCTCATAATTCATCACAGCAATGCAAGGCCATACCTCACCTTTCCTGCCTCTCTGGCAAAAGGCAATCAGGAGTTGTTCTGCTTGTAGATTTTCAGTGAACAACTGCTCAGATTTGAACGAGACAGAGCGTTGATGGAGATGAGAGAAACAAAAATTGAATAGGACTTGCAATTTGTGGCTTGATATTTCATGATTTGCTTGTGAAGATAACTTAGGAGTAACTTTAAAAATTGAAAAAATACACTGGGTTTGGGCAGATTGGAAAAATTGTGATCCTAATCTGGATAAAATTCTAGTGAATTAAATATTAAGAATGATATTAAATGAAATACATTTATATGGAAAAATATAGATACAAGATTACTGAGTTGACAAAGAGGAAATGACTTGAATAATTATTATAAGAACAAATCTCAAAATGTTTGTTTTGCTTAATTTTCAAAATTCTAGCTTATGGCATTGATTTTACTGTTATAAAAATTAAAAGTTTTGGGAAAATCTAAATTCATTTAAATTTAATTATAGATGTTGCTTAAATTTGTTAATATTGTGACTAGATTTAAGATGAAAATGCACTCAGTAAAATATATTGAAGTTAACAAGTGCTGGCAGGGCTATGGGGAAAAAGGAACACTTTTCCACTATTGATGGGAGTATAGTTTGGTAAACAACTGTGGAAATCAGTGTGAAGATTCCTTAAAAAACAGGAATTGGCAGTCCCATTCAATTCAGCTATTCCACTTCTAGGTATTTTCCCTGAGGAACTGAAATCAACATACCACAGCAATATATGTGCATCCATGTTGATAACAGCACAATCTGAAATAGCTAAATATTGGAAACAAGCCAAATGCCCATCAACCACAGAACAGATAAAAAGTTGTGACATTTTTATACAATGGAGTACTCAGCTATAAAGAAGGATAAATCTATAGGCAAATAGATACAATTTGAGACCATACTCATAAGTGAAATAAAGCAGACTCATATGTGTAAATATTATATTGTCTCTCCAATGTAAAAAACTAAGAGTAAGTAAGATCTAAAAGGGAAAGAAACTGATCAAAAGGAAAACACAACTGGGATAGGGGAAAGGAGAAAAGATATATATATATATATATATATATATATATATATATATATATATCCATCCACATATATATATATATGTACAAGATAGATAACAGTACTACTGATCTCTGTTAGTTCATCAAAAAGAGCAATTTGTGCTTTCATTGTTTGATTGTTTGATCATTTTTTCATGCCTGTATCTTATAATCTGAATAATTACTTTGAAGATAACAATATACAATAAATATTGTTAAAATACATTAAAGTCACATATAAATGATGATCAGTATGCAAAATTATTGATGCATATAAATAGGCACTGTTAGGGGACCACAAAAAGTTAATAAAGATATGTTTGGGTAAATGAATGCATTTTTTCCCATCTTCACTCCAATGCTGTCACATTGCTGTAGAAGTTATTTTTATTTTAGGAAGTAAATTTTGAGACTTTTCTTTAGATGGTTCTACAATACACAATTGATCTAGTGCCTTATAGCTAATATCTAACAGTATATGAAAATACCTATTTTTACATAAAAAAGTATATTCATTTTCTTCCTTAAAAAATCATAGATTTGCATATATCTTCACTTAGATAATACATCAGAGCCATTAAAAAGAAGGAAAGAGGTTTTGGACATACTACAGGATATATTTTCCCTATGTTACCTTGTGGAAATGTTAAAAGTTGAAATCTACCTTTGAACAGAAAAAATTCATTCACTATGTATTACTAAATAGCAACAAATCTCTTTTAGGCAGCAAAATTTGATTTTTGGAAATCTCCTAAAGTCATTGGTATGTAAAGTATGAAGCAGTTGGTTAAATAGCCTATACTTTGCAACTGTAAAATAGTTTGGACTGAAGCTCTTTGCAGGTGATAGTTTTGTATGCTTTGGTAGGTATTCTTGCCTTTTCTAGGAATTTGTGCTGTAGTCTTATCACTATAGCTTGAAATTTAACTGTTCCCCAAAAACCTATGCATTGAAGATTTGGTCTCACCTGGCAATATTGGGAGGAGGTGGAAACATACATAGGTGAGGTCTACCAGAAGTTCTTTATGTCATTGACAGACATGCCCTTGAAGAAGACTGACTCCCTTTTCCTGACCATGAGGTTAACAGTTTTTGCTCTGCCATAACCCCTTACTATTTTCACCCAATAAACACTGAAGATCCAAAAGCAGATGGTCTGCCTTATTATGGATGGACACTTCTAAAACTGTAAGACAGTTAGCCTTTTCTCTTTTTATGCCAGTATTTGTTGTAATGATGGAACACTATATTTTGGAAATATGGTAAAGAATAGATGTGGTTTATAAGAGACAAAGAATAGAATTCTAAAAGATATCTTCTTCA
This sequence comes from Hydrochoerus hydrochaeris, assembly GCA_004027455.1. NCBI lineage: Eukaryota > Metazoa > Chordata > Mammalia > Rodentia > Hydrochaeridae > Hydrochoerus > Hydrochoerus hydrochaeris. The sequence goes on from PVLA01005863.1 coordinate 103,054, forward strand.
AATGTCCTGGGAAAATCGCAGTAATGTTTTAAAATATGTTTACCATATAACTCTGAAGACAAAGTTGTTAAAGAGTTTTGGAGGCTGCTTGAAGTATCTTTCTATCAATTTACCACATATAGCACAGACTGGTATTCCCTTAAGATACCAGGTTTCAGTTATTCAAGTGGATTTCTTCTTTGTTTCAGTTGTTGAAAGTGATCAGATTCCAACATTACAAGTGAATAGATGAAGATTTGTGAAAAGCATTGTTGCATTATTTCTGAAATATTCTAGAATTTCTCCTCAGAAGTGCAGGGGTTTCACTGAACAGGTCTTACTTTTGGCTTGTTCTCAGAAGGGACTCATTTAGTAGAGTATCCAGAGAACTCCCATCCACAAGCTGAAATCTTCATTACCTTCTAAAATTCTGTCCCTTATTCTCAATACCTTTTCTACACTTACTTTTAAAATGATTTACCTTAATACCTTTTTCCTCTTAGTTATTATTTTGTCACTCATTCTCTCTTGCTCAGTTGAATCTAGGCTGATTTTACAAGGTTCTATAATCTACCTTCTATTAAATGCATAGGAAAAAGTGTGTCTTTTCTGTTTATAACACATTCCAATAGATGTATTTTAAGACAGAAAATGTAATTTTTTTTCTTGTCTTTCCCAACACTGTCATTCAAAGTATTGGGTAACTATTTAATTGCATGTGAAAAAGGATTCTAATTGATATGGCCTGGAGTAGGTAGAAATGTGGGTGATTTTGACTAGAATAAAGGGACATATTTCCCAATCAACTGTGACTCTTGCTCTATCCAGGCATCCTCGTGAGAGTGACATTGTCTCTAAACCCTGCGTGGCAATCCCTGGCACACCGCTATGATGCCCAGGAAAGACGGGTGACCTGGAAATTCAATCTTTAAGATCATCCAGTTTTTGGATGATTATTCAAAATGCTTCATTGTAGCAGCAGCCAATGTGGGCTCCAAGCAGAGGCAACAGCTCTCTACTTCCCTCCAAGGGAAGGCTGTGTGCTGATGGGTAAAAGCACCATGATGCGTAGGTCATCCGAGCACATCTGGAGAACAACCCAGCTCTGGAGAAAGTGCTGCCTCATATCCAGGGGAAAGTGGGTTTTGTGTTCACCAAGGAGGACCTCACTAAGATCAGTGATAAGCTGCTGGCCAATAAGGTACCAACGGCTGCCCATGCTGGTGCCACTGCACCGTGTGAAGTCACTGTGCCAGCCCAGAACAAAGGCCTGGAGCCTCAGAAAACCTCATTCTTCCAGGCTCTGGGCATCACCACTAAAATCTCCAGGGGTGCCTGAGTGATGTATAGCTGATTAAGACCGGAGACAAAGTAGGAGCCAGGGAGGTCACCCTTCTGAATATGTTGAATATCTTTCCATTTGTCACTGGGCTGATCATTCAGTAAGTGTTTGACAATGGTAGCACATACAACCCTGAAGTGCTTGACATTACAGAGGAAACTGTAGCATTCTCGCTTTCTGGAGGTGTCCACAATGTGGACAGTGTTTATCTGTGGATTGGTTATCCAACTGTTACATCAGCACCCCATTCTGTTATCAGTGAGTACAAGAGGGTCCTGGCTTTGTCGGTGGAGACTGATTACACTTTCCCACTTGCTGAGAAGATCAAGCACTTCTTGGCTGATCTGTCTGCATTTGTGGCTGCTGCTCCTGTCACTGCAGCCACCACTGCTGCTCCTGCTGCTGCAGCTGCCCCAGCCAAGGTTGAGACCAAGGAAGAGTTGGAGGAGTCAGATGAGGATATGGGATTTGGTTTCTTTGACAGATCACCGAAAGCAAACTACTTGGGCTGCCTGATTGGCAAAGCAAGGAGTAAAGGCATAACTGTCATCAGAAAGAAAGAAAGAAAGAAAGAAAGAAAGAAAGAAAGAAAGAAAGAAAGAAAGAAAGAAAGAAAAAAGAAAGAAAGAAAGAAAGAAAGAAAGAAAGAAAGAAAGAAAGAAAGAAAGAAAGAAAGAAAAAGAGGGAGAGAAACAGACACACGCAGGAAGACAGACAGAGAGATGGAAGGAGGGAGAAGGAAGGAAGGAAGAAAGGAAGGAAGGAAGGAAGGAAGGAAGGAAGGAAGGAAGGAAGGAAGGAAGGAAGGAAGGAAACTGTGGCTCTTGACATCTAAACTCAACAAAGCATAACGTGATAAGCATGGCCAGCAATGACGGTTGTAATTGTTGGATAACTTCTTAATTTGGTTTGTGTCTTTATTTAACTGTATCACTGAAAATGCAGATTGGAGTGCATCATGCATATTATTCTCATCTTTAAAATACTGATACAAAGAAAAATCTCTGTTCTTTGAGATAAATGTGAACATTATTGATAGTCATTTTGGTTAATCCCTGTAGGGCTTTTGTGTCGCTAATGCTGAAAAGCTAATGTGTCTCAAGTCAGTAACATTTGTTAGATGGTAGTTATTACTGAGACAGATTTTATCATTTGCTTTCCAAATCATTTGATGGAGAATGATAAATAATCATTGTTGCTCATAACACAAAGTATATTTCCATAAAAAGTACACAGACATTCCAATCACAGTTCTGTCAAGATGATGCATGTTATCCAGTCTTCATTTTCTTTACCCAAATGCCTGTTTGTTTTGTGTGGCTCAGATTTTCAATCATGGCTATATGAATGAACATAAACAAAAGAGCATGATCACCATTTAGAAAGATGGTCTTTTTGTAATCATGCTTTTTGAGAGCTAAATTTTTCCCCAGCTGCATGCTACTATAGAAAGTAATTAAATTCAATAGTAGCTACTCTTAATTTACAGCCACAGAGGGAAATAATCACATTTAAAATAACAGCCACAGCTTTGAAATGGAGATATATATTTTTGCAGCACATCCCTGGTGAATGTAATCACTCAGCAAGACAATGTTGGAGGAATTTTTTTCTTGATTTCTGTCCATTTTTAACTTTAAAAGAAAATTGATCACCTTACTAAAATATTACTAACTTCCTGACAAGTATACAAAAACCAGTTTTCTTTTTCCTTCATAAATGGTTTTATCAAGGCTTAATACCAAATGTTCTATTTTTCTTTTTAATTAAAGCTCTTCTTTGGCTTCTGCTTTGGCATGCCCATCTGTGACAAAATAAATCATTTAAAAAAGACAATAATTTGCCTCTTAGAGACTAACAAGATATTGATTTTCATTTGGTTTGGAATTCAAATAACTTATGTCTCAGAATCAGAAAAATGTTGTGTCTGTCACATAATTTTCTATAAAGCTATCATCATCTGCAAAGTATTACAGTTCTTTTACAGTAGATTATATATAATTTTTACTGGGATGAAAAGGCATTAAACGTAAATTTAGATTATTTGACTAATATAAATTTTAAAATTATATAAGACTTCTATTTTGAAGTCTTGTTTGTTTTCTAAAGCATAATAAACAAAAATATTTTCAAAAAGAAACTTTTTCAGTGATGTAAGAGGCTATTGACAACCTTTTAATAGTTACATTTTTTGCAGAATCAAGTGATAATGGAAGCACTTATTTATTTTAAAATATTCTGAATTAGTATCAGGAAAAATCCAAAAAAAGTCTAATTAATTAAAGTGCAGCAAGTCTTGGAAGAAATTTCATTTTTGGTTTTTTAAACTTAGCTAACTTTATTCTTAAAACAACTAAAACTTTAAAAAATATGATATTAATTGTTGCCTGTTACTCATTATTTTCAATAAGATGTTTCATTTTTAAAAATTCATATTCTGTTTCTTTGAATCTTTTTTCTAGTATTTTCCATCTAAATTACCTGAATAAAAATAAAATTAAATCAGACCTTAGAACATGATTGGAGTTGATAAGCAACATGAATTCTTTTAAATGCTTTCATCCATATGGTTCTTCATAAATTTTGTTCCTCGTAAATGAAATAATCTGAGAACAATGTGCAAGATAAATGAAATAATCATGGAACAAAGAAAGTACCCAATAAATATTAGTTATAATTATTATTTATCTGACCTGTAGGTAATAGAATTGTAAGGTAAAATAGTGATTTAATAATCAATTTAAAAATTGTCAGAATTTCTTTTTGAAAATTACAGTGTTAGTGGTAGAAAATAATAGAGTTCTATAAAGAACTATGAAGATCTTACTTTCTAAAACATAAAATTAAATATACACAATACATAATTATTTATAGTATTATATCCTATATAAACACATATGTGTATTGTGTGTGTGTATATATATATATATATATATGCATATATACACCTAAATATATTTATATAGATAGAAAACACAAAATAGAAAGCAATTAAGTCAATGGGATTTAGTGTTTGAAATTCTAGATGCTGAAAGTTTTTAATGTTTTAATGATTTTTAAATATCAGGATTCATTTAGAAGATGCAACTTTGCTATTTGTATCCTTTATACTCTTAAATTCCATAGGCAATTATGTAAGGGATCTCAATCGTTACATGACATTTTCAATGAGTACTAGTTATGCTTAAATCAATAAAATAATAATTTTAAAAAATAGCTTAATTTTGCCAGTCATTATGTCTTTAATATATAGATTGCATATTCAACTTATATTATCATTAGTTTTATTTATTGCTATAGATAAAGAAAATGCTATTTAAGAAAAGACCATAATATTTTTATTCATTATTAAAATTATTTATAGGCAATCTATTTACATCTTTCCTCATAGTATAAATAGCTATCCAAATGAGAATTATAAAGTATAATATTCATTACATAAGTGTACAAGCTGATGAAAAAGAGCAGCTAATGTGTACATTTAAGTGACTAAATTTATAAACACTTAGTGATGACTTTCTGTTAATGATGATGAGTTTCCATCAATAGACTGAAGTCTGATATGCAGTAAAAATTATTTTTATCTTTTTAAAATAGCACTTTTCAAAGCCTAGACATTCTTTTATATGATAACTAAAATCTGGTCACAATTATAGTAAACTATCCACTGCTTATAAATCTTTGACATGAAGATATGTACATATGAGTTTGAACATATTCCACAAAGAATCCTTTATGAATATATGCAAGCAATTTATTACTCATGGAAGGTGATCATTTTGAGGGTGAAATTACTCTGCTGACACATTTTTTATGATATAGTCCAGAATGCATTACAAACTCTAATGGAGGTCATTATTACCAAAACCCATAAACTCAGAATAGTTTAGAGCTCTGTAAAGTCAATGTTCTATACAACAAAGAAAACATTCAGATGTGTATTTTTATCTCATGTATTGAGTTTTTTCCCTTGGCATAAATAGAATCTCTTCTCTAGAGGAACAAAAAGGAATATGTAAGTTAATTGGACATTAAGAGGGAGTTAATGGTATCTTTAATGTTGTTAGATAATTTATTACTCTTAGTTTATGAGAAGTATTTTATTCCAAATGAGTTATTGTGCTGAAATGTTACATCAACGTAGGGAAATTTTAAGTTTTTACTGTTTGCCTGTTTTTAGAAAAGGACAACTGCTTTCACTTAATATGTACAAGGGTATTTATTTAATATAGTTATATTAAAATTGCTGAGGTTTATTTTGAAAATAGCATGTTTCTTTTTAGCTTTCCAATCCAAGTTCTGCATATATTATCCCTAATATCAATACATTATTTTCCTTACTGTATTTTTACATGTATAAAACTATATGCCTTTCTTTTCTCAGAAACAATTCACTTTTAATCTATAATTATCAGAACTCAGATGTTACCAATGAAGATTCAGGCAATACAAATAATAAGCAATAACAAATGTGAATTCATAAGGTAATCTTTGGCACATAATACTGGCAAAATAAAAGAGAACTTCATGTTCAAAACCACTGTATATAATTTTTTTAAAATGCTATACAGAAAGATAAATATTCCTACTTTATATGTGCAGCTGCTATAGTTTTAAAGTTGTTAAATGTGGTGTTTACTTTCATCACAGTTCATTTGTTTTAAAAATCCTAATGATTAATGCTAATCCTCAACTTTTGCTTTGGAAATATCAGGAATGTCTTTGGATAGATTAATTTCATATAAAACAGTTACCACATAGCACACACCATTCCAAGCTCTTTCCATATGTCAACTAATTTAACTCATTTGCAAAAGAAACATTAATTCATAACTGCTAAGTTTTACCATCATACTCTACCACATGATGATTTATCCTGATGTTAGCTCTTTGTCAGATCATTTATCAGCAAGTCAGATCATTTATCAGAGCAGGTCAGAATATACCTGCAAGTGAGCTTGAAAGTTCACATAACTTTGCATGGCTGGACTAAAAAAATCAAGTAGACATCGGACAAGGTCTCAGAAATACCCACAACTAAAAAGATCAAAATAAATACCACGAATTAAAAAAATTACTCTACTTACTTTGTAACCATTTATTAAACATATATAAAAGTTTTGTTTATCTTACTGTTAGACCTATATCAATAATACCAAAATAACAAAGGATTGCAATTGTGATTAAACAGGATCACATTAAAAATATTCAAACATCTTGTGATGGACTCTACCAAGAGTCAATTGGATTTATAAGAATTGCACAAGTCAGAATAACATTCTGGAATGTAGCTTTCAAGTTTACCAGCTCTACCGTCACTGCTTCGTGCATTCTCCCTCCAAGTCTGTATCATTTGATTTTTTTCAATAACCTATTCCTATACTACCTTACTCTTAAGGCATAGCTTTTACACTAGGATGTTATCTTACTCCAAGGGAAAGTCCTTATTCTTACATCATGGAGCTTTTATATTTCGAACCCAAGGACTTGGGTTTTTACTAGGACTGCCTCTGCTTGCCAGGAACTGCAGTACAGTCTTCGCAGCACTACCCAGTTGATTTACAGCTCTTTAGCTGGTTAGTTTCCTAGCTGCTCTTCCTGGTTGAGATCTTGGAATCTTACTCTGGGTGTGGTCAGTTCAGGAAAAGAATGATTTAAAGTAAAAATGTAGATAATGTTTTGGCAATTCTCTCCACTCTAGGATTTTGCCACTGATTATCAGTCTCTTTAGCAGCCAGACAGAGCACAGGAGTTTTCTACAGTCCTGTGACCCTACTGTCCTCTCCTAGTGTCTGTCCCAGACCCTTAGATGTTATTTCCACAATGTCTCTAAGAATGAAACTTAAGCTCACTCTAGCTAAGCTTTTCTTCAAGAAACAGAGTCCATTAAATTATGCCTCTCTGATAGTCCCACAATACTTCCAAATAATCATTTAATATGTTTCATTCTGTTTGTGTAACTGTTTCCAGAGAAAGCATTAATTCCTTACTGGAGGCTAGTTTGTTGTGGCCCAAATCAGACATTCATTACTCATGGCTCTTAAACTTCTGTTTTAATTTCAGAAAAAAATACATGGAATTCCTCAAAATGAGTATTCTTAAATTTTAAAGATATATGTTGAATTTGTCATTTAATCTGAGGAAAGTTGGAATCTTCATTATATTATTGATGCAAATATGGAAAATCTATAATATAATCAGATTATATATTATATCTCTATTAGAGCTCTTAACTTGCTCCATAGAGAACACATGTATTTTAGGTTAATTGTTAGGTATTCTGCAGTTGTTGCTTTAATGAAGAAAATTTTCAATTTTATTTTCTGTTTGGAAATTATTGAAGTCAAGAAATGTTACTGGTTTTGCTAAAATTTTTACATTTACACTTTTATACATTTTACGCTTTGATACTACTTAGTATTATAGGCATATAAATCATCTGCAAAGAAGAGTGTTTTCATTGTCTTCCGGTATTTGCATCTATTACTTTTACTTTACTTTTTTAATTTGTTGTAGCTTTGACCAGTATTTCTAGTACTGCATTAAAACTTACTGATGTTTGGTTCTCTTTTTTGTTTCCTAAGTTAAATGAAATAAATCTAAACTTTCTTAATTAAAGCTTACTCTAGTTAAAAATTATCAATGGAAATGCTATTCTATTTTTACTATACTGAGAGAGACTTTAAAATTAAACAGGTTAATATGATTCAAAGATTTTGTGAGTTAATTGATGTCATACTTTTCTGATCTAACAATATACTAAATTATTTTGATATATTTTGTGATGCTAAAAATTTCTATTTGTATGACAAGCTCTCTATGACGACTAAATTATTAAATCCTACTATCTAATATTTTAAAAAATGTGTATGCACATTCACATATGATAAATGAACCACTTCATTTCAACAAAGCTGTAAATCAGATTTTTTTCTTCCCTTGGAATATCTTCTCTCTTATCATAAAAAGGCTTCTGGAAAATTTTATCTACCAGTTTTGAAAGTATGTTATATTTCCAGCTTAGAACTTTAAGAAATTATTTAACAATTGTAGTAATATGTTTTTGTTTTAAAATAAAGCATTAGAAATCTGTCACTAATAATATTATGTGTCATTAATACATTAAAAAGAGAAAGTAAGCCCAAGGAAAGAAATTAGTATGTGGCTAAATGAAGGATGAAAGTAAATACATTTTCTAAAATCATATTTTTAGATTTAATTTTCAGTTGAATTTTAAATTTGATTTTTAAACTTAATGGCAGTGAGTATAAACATAAAACAACATAGTCATTTACTCCTTTTATCTAGGATAAGAAAGCAAAACTATTCTTTTTGGAAAAGAAAGGATTTTTTTAGTAATAAATTCCAATAGAATTTCTTATGATAGGCAGATTTATAGAGAAAGAACCCAATCAAGGTGCAGGTAATATTCTTAATTATTCTTAATAATGGTGATATTTGTTGACACATCAAATACTCATGTGTTCAACAGCATTGTGCAAAGTGCTACAATCTTTTATTTAATCCTCATATTAGCAGTTGGATCCCTACTTTAAAAATAAAGAAATCAAGCTTAGAGAAGATGCACAAGTTGGACATGAATCTGTTTAATATCAGGTCAATTCCCTTGTTAGCCCAGGAGTTCACATCTCCAAATACCTTATGGTTTTGTTATACTGCCTGTCTTCTTGTCCACATGCATATAACTGATAAAGAACAGGACCTATTATTGCATGATGCATCACAGAAGATTACAGCATTGCAGCCCATGAAATTTGTTGTGTGAAAAAAATCAGTCACTGTAATTTTATATCCAAAGATCAATTCAAGATTTAGTCATGTGTCAAGAAAAAGTTGGACATTTTTAACTTTTAACTTTATTAACAAATAATTTAAATCTTAAAAATGCTTGCTTATACTAAAAACTAATACTTTTGAGAATCTTTTATCATTTAAGGTATAACTTCAATTGAAGAAAATATATAAGTCTAAATTGAAATTTCTTAAAAAGAGTGTATGGTCTGTTATAGCTATTACATGCTTCTAATATGTGCTTCTCTACCTGCCCACTTTGCCACTAGGAATATACCTTTTAAAATTCTCTAATATCCCTGGCAAGTGCAAGGTCCTGAGTTAGATTTTCAGTTCCCCCACACAAAAATAATTCTCTAATGTCATAATGTTCACTTTTTAAAATGGGCTGATATTGTGATACACTATTCAATAAAGGCAAATTTATATGCATTCTAAATAAAAGGCCAGAGACGAAAATGGAAATGTATTATAAAGACTCTAAAGTATCACCACTCTTCTTGTACAAATCAATAATCAATTTTTCTCTATCAGGAAATTGCCTAGTTTGTTATAGACAGGCAGACACAATTTTTCTATTGATATTGCCAAGCCAGCACCAAACTTTTAGCAACAGTTCTGTGGAGTTAATATAACATATGTTAGACCAGGAGGGAATTTGGGTTCATAAAAGTGGTGCTTTGCATACATACAACACTCTTAATACTTCTATTTGCTCTGGTTCAAATTTGTCTCTGGAGATTGTCTTCTGCTTAGTTCATCTCTCCCTTTTAATATTTACTTACACATTTTTTGGGGACATGGAAACATGGAGGCTTGTCATCCCTCTTATAAATAGAACAACCCAAGCACCAGATTACACAATATCAGTAAGCTCTGTTTTAAGCTATTATAACATCTTAATATTTTTACTTATTTTAGTAAGACAAACTAGGAAAAAAGGTATTTGTCAACAATGACAAAAATGAGGCTATTACCTTTGTGCTTAAGTCATGATATTAGTATCCAGATTCTGAATGGATTTAGAAAAGACACAATGTAATAAAGAATTTGCTTTTCAAATCTATGCATTATAAAATCTACTAACCAACTCAAATTTATTTAATATCAAAGGTTTTATGCCTGGAAAAATATAGAATAATACTTTCTAAATGAGGTCCTCCTGAAGTTTTCTAGATTTTATGTATGAGAATAGACATAAATTTTCTAATTTTGTTTGTGCAATTTTAAGTATTTCCTTTTTTGGCAATATGGTCATATGTGTGAGTGTGCATGTGCATATGCATGTGTGTGTGTGTGTGTGTGTGTGTGTGTTTTCTTTTCTAGACAGAACCTTCTTTTGCAAAGACTGTTTTCCATTTAAGGTTTCCTATGGATCAAACTGCTAGGCGTTGAATGAAATCTATGGTTTGGTCCATTAAAGTTTCCAAAATAAGTATAAATTTTCAGAATTCCTCTTTATTCTAACAAATGTGTTTAATGCATGAAGAATGCATATCCAAGTATCATCACAATCTAATGTTCTAATCACTCTACCCTGGTAAAAGGTATTTGTGTCCTGCGTTCTGGGTGAGCTGAAAATCAACTACAAAATGGGGATGCTGACAAGAGTATGGTATTGGAACTTAGCTGGCTCCACACAGAACAAAACAACAACAAAAAACCATGTTTTAACTTACAATTTTGAGCCAAACTGGATACCTTTGTTCAAGTTTTGGACTAAAAGACAGAGTTGAAAGGCCTGAATCACAGAAAAATCCTACATTTCACACACCAAAAAATTACATTCTTTCCACTTTGTTCCACACATTTAAATGCAATTCTAACCACTTTCCAAGTCTAAATTGTGTATATGTGTTGATAAGCTGATTCTAAAGTTTAAATAGATATACATCTAATATGGCAAAACAAATTTTCAAAAAGAGAACAAATTTGGAGAGCCTAGCCTACTTGGTATCAAGATTTATTATCAGCTGACAGTAATCAAGTCAATGTTCTATTGGCACTGAAGTAGGCATGTATTTAATAAAATCAAGAGTTCAGAGAGACTCACATTCATATTTTTATTTTTTACTAAAAATGTCAAGACACAAGGACAACTCAACCTTAATTCTTTTTTAAAATAAAATGGCTTTTATTGATACATCTTATGTATACATACTGATCATATTCATCATAGGAAATTCGTACCTGTACATGATATAACTTGATTCTTTTTTTCTATTCCTCTAATATCTCTTCAACTCCTTTTCCTCTCCTTATTTATATCTAGTTTCCATTTTTTCTTCTTTTCTCATTTTTAAAAATTTCTCTTGATCCCCTTCCCATTTAAACATTTTCTTCCTTTTTCACAATATCTATTATATATTCTGGCCCTTATACACTTTAGGTTTCTCACAGCAGAGAAATGATGCAATATTTAAACATGTATGTCTGATTTATTTCACTAAAGAATATAGTCTAAAGGTGCAACCATTTACCTAGAAATGTCTCAGACTTACCCTTCCCTGGGGGCAGAGTAGAACTCCATTGCATAAAAAAAAAAAAAAGCGGAGGGGATCCAAGATGGCCGATTGATAGGTAGCACTATAGAAAGCTTCTCTGAAAAAAACAACTCAGATGCTAGAATCTAACACTATGGGTAAGACCAGACAAAAGGAGAGGAATTCTCATGATCCAAGAAGAAACTGAGAAAAAAAGAAAAAGAAAAAAAGAAGCATGGATGGAGGGCTGGAGCTGGGCACACTCCAGTCACTGTACCGGGCGCGTCTTAGAGTCAGGGGACTCACGATCCAGCTGAGGTCAGGCCATGTGTAGAGTGGGGGTTGGTGAGCTCGAGACCTTTGGCAGGAGGAGGCGCTGCAACAGGGAGTGGAAATTGGGAGTCGAGCTGCACAGACTTTGATGAGTAATGGGGACTGGATTCCCCACAGTGGGATGACCGGCTAGGAGACATTTTGGAGTTGAGCAGGACAGGCTTAAATCAACAACTGAGGAAGCATCAGTTGGTGGCTCCTGGCCCAAAGCAGATTGGTGGGATCTGCTTGAGCTGAGCAATGCCCCTGGTTGGGACCCAATAGCCAGGGACAATGCTTTCCTGAACCTGTGACATCCACACCAGACACAGAAATGTGCTGAAGCACTCACTGGTTGACTGACTTAGGGGGAGGGGCTGGCCCACAACACACCTGCCTGTGCCTCGCAGATTGGCAGCAGTCTGGGACAGTGGCACTTCCCTAGCCAGTGTGCTGCAGAAAAACTGTAAGCAACACAAAAGGCCCAGAGACCACCAACACTCACCTGTCTGAAATAAACCAGAAACATGACAAGACAGAGAAACAGCAAAAGGCCTGCAACCGCCAAACCAGGGAAAGTGAGTCCAGGAGGGGTAAATGTGGAGGAGGTTGAGGGCAGCAAACATGCAATATCAGACATGGCCTCATTGGAAATAAAGAAATACTTCCATGACCTTATTGACGAATTTAAATCTGAAATTCTAACTCAGGTGAAGCAAGATATAAAAAGATTAATAATAGAAATGCTGTGTAATCCTCAAGAAGACACAAATGGAAGAATAGAGGAACCCAGAGAAAGGAGAGAAGCCTTTGATGGGGAATATAAAAAAAAAAATCTGGAATACATGAAACAGATCCAAAGAGAATATCAGGAAATTAAAAACTTCATTGAAAGCTGGCAAAACTCCTTAACAGAAACTAAAGACAGACTTTCAAAACTTGAAGATAGATTTGCAATGTATGATTGTGAAAGGGAAGACCTCTTAAAAATAACAAGGAACCAGGAAGTAATGATACAAAGGCTAGAAGACGACAAGAGGATTTATAACCTAAGAATAAAAAATGTGAACAAAGAAACAGGGACAAATACAAATGAAATAAAAAGGCTATTCACAGAAATAATCAAGGAAAACTTTCTAAACATAGGAAAGGAAGTGATGTCCAGATATGCGAGGCATACAGAACTCCAGCCAGCTACAACCAAAACATATCTACACCCAGACATATAATAATCAGGACCCCAGAAATCCATCACAAGAACAGAATATTAAAAGTGGTCAGAGAAAAGAAACATTATCTATAAAGGAAAACTCATCAAAATCACAGCAGACTTCTCGATGCAAACTATCAAGTCAAGAAAAGCTTGGAGTGAAATATTCCAAGCCCTGAAAGAAAATAGCCTCCAACCCAGATTGATGTATCCTGCAAAATTGTCTCTTAAAATTAATGGAGAGACAAGATATTTCCACTACAAAGAGGAACTGGGGGAGTTCGTGACCACCAATCCAACCCTGCAAAGAATACTGAAGGACATTCTAGAGAGAGAGAAGAAAATCACCAAGATTCCAGGAACAATGTCAGAAAGGCCTAAATGAAAGGGGCAGACAGTGGAATGGAGGAGAAAAGTTAACAACAATGACAGAAAAATAGCATAGCAGAGATGAGGCAGAGAAGATTGGCTATATTGCTGTTTTGTCTTGACTGATTTTATTCAAATCTGGTATGCTTGAGAATATCAAGTCTGAGAGTAGCGGCAACTACTCTGAAGTTGACAAGATTCAATAGGATAACCATTCTGGTTTAATTATTAACTGCCTTTGAAGTCCTATAATATCTCCAATGTTTGGTTTTTATTAATAGTGCTATGTACTGCTAAGTTTAATTATACTATGCCTGATGATATAGACAATTTTATTGAAAATAATAAGACGACATAGTAACTACCGTAGATCACCTAGTATTGTGGTTTTATATGTCCTTTTCATTTCATGTTTCTCTAGGAATTTGTATTGTTGACTTGTTTTGATTTATTTTTCCCTCTAATACAGGAAAGCTAGGTATACATGTAGAGACTTATACATGTGTAGAACTTCTAAACAGTTTACGAGAATTGATTATAGTTATTGTAAAAAAAGAGAGGAAAAGAAAGTATTCTAAAGGATATAACTGCATGTATGTTTAAGTGTGCAAGATTAATAACCATATTACTAAGTTTTTGTTGGATAGGTGAACAGAACTGTTTGCAGTCTCACTGTTTGAATGTCCACTTTGTATGCTTTAATTTTGTAACTTGAACAACTACTTCTAAGAGGAAAATATGTAATTATCAAATAGTGTTTCTTACTGACTTTTTTCTTTTTGAAATTGTGTATTATTTCTACCCTCTTTCTGTTTCATTTTTTTTCTTTAAATAAAAAAAATTTTTAAAAAAGAACTTTTAATATGTTAAAAAAAAGAAAACTACAGTACTGTGACAAAGGAGATTGAAGAGGATATTAGCAAATAGAGAGATATCCCATGCTGTTAGGTAGAAAAAACCAATACAGTGAAAATGGCCATAATTCAAAAAACTGTTTCATACATTCAATGCAATCCCAATTAAAATTCCAGTAGCATATCTCACAGAATTAGAAAAAAATCCTAAAATTTATCTGGAACCAGAAGAGACCTAAAATAGCAAAGGCTGTATTGGGAAACAAAGACAAAGACAAATGGAACAGACTAGAAGATGCAGAAACAACTTCGGACACACTAAGCCAACTTATCTTTGACAAAGGTGTCAAACACATTCACTGGAAGACAGACAACTTCTTTAATAAATAGTCCTGGTCCTGCACATGTGAAGATTAAAACTGGACCCATTTCTTTCCCTGTGCACTAAGCTAAAATTGGAATGTATCAAAGAACTTAAAATTAAAACATAAATATTAAATCTTCTGGAAGATAAAGTCGGTAAAACTCTGGAAGACATTGGTGTAAGCAAAGACTTACAAACAAAATCCCAATTGCATAGGAACTATCACAAAAAATTAACAACTGGGATCTCATACTACTGAAAAGTTTTTACACAGTAAGAGAAACAACTAACACAATGAAGAGATAACCCACACCATGGGAGAAAATGTTTGTCAGCTGTTCCTCACACAAAGGATCACTATTAAAAACATATCAAGAACCCCAAAAAATCAGTCCTCCCAGATTTAAAGATTCAATTCAAAAATGGGCATCTGAGATAAATACATATGTCTCAGATAAAGAAATATAAACAGAAAATAAATATATGAAAAAAATGTTCAACATCATTGGTTATTTGAGACATGCAAATTAAAACAACACTGAGATTCCACCTCACCCCAGAAAGAATTGCTATTATCAAGAAATCAACGAATAACAAATACTGAAGAGGCTGTGTGGAAAAAGGAAACATTCTCCATTTTTGTTGGGAATTCAGACTTGTGCAACCACTGTGGAAATCAGTGTGGAGTTTCCTCAAAACACTAGGACTGCAGGTCCCATTCAATCCAGCTATACCTCTTCCGGGTATCTTCCCAAAAGAATTAAAAACATCATACCTCAGCAATATAGATGCACCCAATGCTTATAGCAGCACAATTTGTAATATCTAGATCTTGGGGGCTGGGAATTTAGCTCAGCAGCATAAGTGCCTGCCTTGCAAGCACAAAGTCATGATTTCAATCCCTGGTACCGATAAAAAAAAAAAAATGTAGATCTTGGAAACAACCTAAATGTGCATTGACTAAGGAATGGATCAAAAAATGTGGTATTTTTATACAACAGAGTACTACTCCCAAGCAACCTGCTGATTTGAAGGAACACAGACTGAGATGATAACAACTGAAGGAAACAACCTAATGCATGTATTGTTTGATTGACTTTGCAGGATCAAAGCTAGTAGTCTGAGCAACTATTTGGAGGTTAACAATATGCATTATAGTAACTATCATGTATTTCTTACTGTGCTATCAGTTTCATTTTATTGTTCTATTTTATTCTTTAAAAAAAAGGAACAAGTAAAGTTCTAGCTATGCAATAACATTAATAATTTTAAAAACTACAGGGAATAGGCAGCCAAGCACAAAACATTATATATTAGATGGTATTTTAAATAAAACTCTTGAGCATACAAAACTAATCTCTAGTAATAGAGGCTATAGATCCTTCACTACCAGTTAAGCAAGTGTATACAGAGGAAAAACTGATTTTCAATCCTATATCACATTATACACAAAACTACTTTTTAGGAGAATTTTATAGCCAAATATGAAAAGTCAGAAGTCAAATAACTGCTGATGATATAGCGCAGGCTCAGTGCCTGTTTGGCAAGGGCAAGGTCCTGAGTGTGATTCCCATTACAAAAAAAAAGAAAAAAAAAAAAAGGAAAAAAGATCAAACAAATAGAAAATAACTTAGGAGAATAGATACAGGGTATAGATGAATATTTCTTCAGTAAGATATAAAAAGGCTAAGTGTGAATAAAATATTGATGAAATGACTTGTACTGAAATTAAGAAAATTCTCATTCTCCATAAAAGCTTTTAAAAGAATAAAATTTAAGCCATGTATTCATATATATGTTCATTTGGCAACACACTAATCAGTGATGGTTTCTAAAATATAAGAGCTTTTCAGTAACTCAAACATAAAACAAGCAAACAATAACAAAAAATAAACACAGAAAAAAAGAGGATCAGGAAGTAAAAGAACTAAAAAATTACTTTCTGTGATTATTTTTAATGAAAAATAGCTAAACATCATTAATCATTAAAGAAATGCAAATTAGCACCACATGGGCACTTTTTACATACCCAGCAGAAAATGATTCAAAAAAACTGGTAATGAGAATTAATGACTCATTTCTATGTTTCTGTGCTTATTCTTTTTTCCTTTTTTAGGGAAATAGGAAGAATGTATTTTGAATCTCAGTCTGTATCCTACTTGAACCAGGAAAGGCTTTTTAGATGGTCCCATATCATTTTGTGTTACTTTTGGTCTGTAATCTTTTTTATAAAAAGTAAATTGAAATTTGCATGGCACATGTAGTGTTTACAGAGTTATTCAACATATAACTTGAAGTCTACATTAAAAAACAAAATCCTTGTAAAACATTTAAGAAAATCAGCAAATAAAATCCTACAAAAGAACATTTACTTTGTGAAAGGCAGAAATTACTCTTTAAAATAATGTATAAACAATGATATCAAGTATAGAAAAAAATGGCAACAGTTCTCTTCTAGAATATTAATTATAAAGAACAGAACCACATTGGCAAAGTGTTTGCCAGTATGTATTAAAACATAATATGCATGCATTTTATAATCCAGCAATTTCATTTCTAGATGTATGCCCACAAGAATTATATGTGTACACAAAATATATATACCATAATCTTTGTAAAATAACCAAAATTTGAAAAAATAAATATACCTCAGACTGGAAAATGTATGGTCTTATAATAAAACTCCATTTTCTTATAATTGTACAATGACATACATTATACAAAATAAACTGCTACACACAAAACAATGCATGAATCTCATGTACAATATTGAAGAAAGTAAGGCAGACACAATAGTGAAATAGTAGCTGGGTTCAGTTTATATAAAGACCAAGCCTATCTCTATAGATGCAGATGCAAATGGAGGTTACCTTTAGGGTCAGTCACTGAAGGGAGCACAAAAGGCTTTCTGGAGGGCTGCGTTTTTTTTTTTTTTTTTAACTGGAATAGTGTTTACGAGGATGGAATTATTTATAAAAATGCTTTGAGCTGTGCATTTCAGATTTGTGCACTTCTCATATTGTTAATACTGTAATAGAATTTTAATTAAAAGTGCTGGAAAGCTTTGTGCACTCTCAAAGATACTTTAACGTTAAGAAATCAATACATATTTTAGCTAATTTTAAAAATAATTGTTATGTAATATTGTTTATTTCAATAAAGTAGATTTCTTGTGATAAAACTCAGTGGTTTTTTTTTTTTTACAAAACCATTAATTACTTTGTACCATATATTATCATTAGATATATAAATGTTTATCTCAAACTAATCTAAAAACTCAGACTATAGGTAAGATTACTAAGTCATATATTGATGGCCTTTACATTAAGCTACATCCCAAATATTTTATTTTATTTTTTTTAAGTTTTAGAAAGTCTTGTTAAATTGCTCAAGTGGGACTTGAATTTGCAGTCTTCCTACGTTGGCCTTCCAAGTGCTGGGATTAAGATTTTTTAAAATCCCCTCAGCAACTGTGTCCTTGCTGAACAATAACAACAGTTTAACAATAAGTGCTGAAAATAAAGTGAATTTATTTGCTACATATAAAAATTTTCAATTAAAAATCCCTGATGTAAATTTGGGGTTTTCATTTTGTTATTTTTGTTTAGTAGAAATCATTATCTTGCATGGGATACTGGCAAATCAAACCAAGGATGCATGACTTCCTTCTGGTTTATCTGGGGTATCTATGAATTTTAAATGAAATACTTAAATTAGAATTTTTAAAATTTGTCAATAGCTTTTTTCCTACTCTTCAAAAGTTATGTTTTAGTTACATCACGGAACTATGGACTGCATAGTCCTGCTTCTCCTGGGCTGTAAGAACATAAACAAATCTCAGGGGCCTGTATTTGTAATTTAAAAACTTAAAATACTACTATCTAGCAGGATTTTATGATACTTTCTGAGGTCAAGATGAGTTAATTTATGTTGAAAACTATTGAGTTCTCTGGTTAGGTTATCCCATGAATTCAATAAATAGTAATCATTATTTTGTTTTAGTATTATTAATGTTATTTTCTTTTCCTAAATTATAAAAAAAGTATGCAAAGAAGAAACCATATAAGGGCTGCTATTTAAAGCAAAACACAAAGGTATTAAAACAGAAAAATGTCTTCAAGAACTCAGAGCATTTCAGAAGTCACATACCATTTTCTGGAAGAAGAAAAAGAGTCAAAAACTTTCCCAGATTTGTGTAAGATGAATTTTAATAAAATACTTGCACACTTTAGTTTATATTCCATATTTTACATAATCCAGTAAGGTCTATATTATTAAAATATGTGGCTGTCAAGCACACAATACTCCTGTTCCCATATAAAAGACATTCTAGATGCTTTAAATTTTATTTATTTATCATTTACATTTTGAAGCTGTATATTCTCTACCTTGGCTTTAACAGCTACAGGACCAAATCTCTTTGGCAGTGATTTTTTTTCTTGGTTTTTGTAAAAGATAATTTACTTTCCCCAGTTAACATATGATGAGAAAAAGTCATCTTGTCATCCAAAATTATCTGACTTTATTTGCCTCATCACATCACTACTGCTGTTTCTAGGATACACATATATTCTGTGTTAGTGAACCTTTTAAAGCTTTCTATAATAACAAACAGCCGGCTGTGGCATGCTGACCATATGTTTGCCACCACGGTACTATATTTTACATGACTATACCTGTGATACAGAGATTCTATCATCATTTAGCTCAAAATGACCTTTTAAAAATCCTAATATGCATATGATTCATAGTACCCAAGAGACCCATTTTCTCATCTCAGTGTTCTTCAAGTGTGCTTGCTGTGTTCTGCAAGATAAATGATACAGTTATGACTGTGGTGCTGTTTGGGTCTAGTTGTGCTGCCAGGAAATGAAACAAAGCAAATCCTGACAATGTAAGTCATCAGCATGAAACCAAGAACAATGCATTGCACACATCTTGAGATTACGAAATGATTACAGAAAGATTTTTTTAAATTTTTTTCTTTATAAGAGTATTGAGAGTTAAAAAAGAAAGAGATTTTTACTTGATGATTTCTTTACACATGATATCAATTTAATATAGCCAAACTTCTTAAGGTAGGGTATTATCATTTCTATTATCATAAAATATCCTAGCTTTATAGAAGTTAAAACAATGTTCAGTTCATACCTATTTGCCTGAATATGCTTTTTTTTTTTTGCATAAGAGAAGGCCATCTCTGGAAAAGATATTTAAGAGAAGAGTCATAAAATTTATTTTAAAAGTAGTATTTTCTGAGGAGATGGATATTTCTCCAAAAGGTGAGAATTAATTTTTATTGAAGACATAATTCATGCAGCATTAGTCACTATGTGAAATAACACACATCCAGAAACTGGAGAGAGTAGAGGCTATGAATAGCTAGAGCATCCTGCACCTCACTGAGAAGGAAAATCCTAACCCAATTTTCACAGACCTCAGTGCTGTTTCATCTGAGAAGCTATTGTGTGAATAATGCTTATCCACAGGAGAGCTTACTCTTCCCCGAATCATTCAATTTTTACTTGCTTCATGTTCTGGAAAAGGACAGAACGTAACTATTATAATGAGAATGTCACCTTGTGTCATAAACTGGCCCTGCTATAAAGTAGTTCACAGGAACTCGATTTCACCTAAGAGCTCATTTCTGAGTGATTTTTGTTTCCCTCGCACTGTGTGGTTACTTGACATCAGCTGCACGATTACGCATACCGCAGTGGTGATCTTCCATTATTATCAGTCAAGTTCACCAATCTGCACTTAGTATTAAAATCTACAAAAGCTAAACTGCTACGTATATTTTAATTTTTTAGATAGTAGATTTTCTTCATTTCAGTGGGAAAACGGGATGAAGGATTACTTCAAAACATAGCATTATTTGACAAGAAAGACAAAACAGCTCTTCCTAAAGGACTTTGACATATTGTTAACCTTTGCATATATCTGTGTACAATTATAGAACTCATGCTATTGACTAGAAGTGACAAAAAGAATTTGACATAAATCATGTGTTATAATAAATTGTTTTTATTTTTATTTTATATTTTATTTTATTTATTTATTTATTTATTATTTATTTTTCTTTTGAGACAAGATTTTACTATGCAGTTCAGGCTGGCCTTGAATTCACTTTGTGACACAGGCCGGCCTCCAACTCATAGCAGTCCTCCTGCCTCAGCCACATCAGTGCTGGGATTACAGACATGAACCACCACATGCAGCAATATTTTGTTTTTAAAAGGCAACCTATGTTTCATTCGCAATAACCAGGCAGTTAAGTGTATACTAGAGATAAATTCAACCTATCTGAAAATTGTGATCTGTGTAAAAAAATTCAGAAGACATGTATCTAGAAACATAGACTTAGAATTTTAAAAAATTCAAATGATTCATTAGGATGGTTTAAAGCACTGAGAAACCTTTACCAGCAGATTTATAGGGATGAGAAAAGAAAGAAGGGAGACAAAGACAGAGAAAGAAGAAACAACAGAAGGACAGAAGAAAAGAAAGAATATCTACTCAGAGTATCAAGAAATCAGACTGGAATTAAAAACATAAAATAAAAAAATCATTGCAAAAATTTGAATAACATGACACTTCAAAACATTTCATTAGAAAATATAAATATTGTCTATTGGTTAAAGCTTATGATCCTTTGAATTTTTTGAAAAACCTACGTATTTTCCACATAATTTTTAAAATTTAAATAGTAGAAAAATGTGCTTTTTATCATCCTGTTACTACTGAGATTGAAGCCGTTAACTCACTCTTTAAAGTGTATGTTAAATGCGTTTCAGTGAAACAGTTATTTGATTCTCCCATTATCCATTTAAAAAAAGATAAACCAAATTGTCCTATGATAGTCAGAAAGTTCACATTGTTCCTTTCACACCTCTACTCATAGTTCCAGTTTCACTGTAGAATTCACCTAATATTATCTATTTTTTAAACTAAAAATTATTTGTGATTCAACTTTACTATTTAGAGAATTTATGAAATTTGACACTTTAGATTAATTTAGCATTTATGTATTCTTTCCAGCCAAATACAGCAAAAAGTAAACCTATATAAAATAGTGTTTTACTTTTCTGTGCTATTCTTTTCCCCTCCCCTCTACCTCTTTTAGTTTTCCAGTATCAGATTCATTTATGTATATACCTTATAAAGTTAATTATCACATATACAGATTGAAAACTGAGTTAGTATGATTTTTTACAACTCTTAAACCTAAAAACAATAAAAATGAAAGTTTGCTTTTTTTTTTTTTTGTACCAGGGATTGAACTCATGACCTCATGCTTGCCAGGCAGGCACTTAAGCCACTGAGCTAAATCCCCAGCCCCAAGAATTGCATTTTTAAAAATGAGACAATTGGGAACTGGATTCTGGGATCTTTGAGCTCCCATTTTATTTGGTATCCTGCTGGTTTGGGGAACATAATTAAATTAACTATAAAAAATGTGTCTGTATTTCCCTGGTAACACTTCTGGCTGACTCTAGAGGCATCTAAATTTTGAAAGTCATTGGTTTGAAACAGCTTTTGAAAAATAGAACCTGTGTAACATGATTCAAAGCAAAAATTCAAATCTAAATGACTTTGTGTATTGTGAATACCCTAATACTAAGGTTAAAGAAAGAGAAAATTATGAGTAAGCATATCTCCAAAAAATGTAATTTTACATTTAGGTAATGAGCCAGTGACTAATACATGGTACTATTTCTGTCACAGCCAGGATTCACAGGTCCAAGAATCAAGAAATGACAGTGGGATTGATACCACTCACTATTATTTCTCACTACCAGCTTGGCAAAATGTTTGCTTCTTGGATCAGTGACACATGCTTTGCTGGCCTAGTCAAGTAGAGGACGGTTACACCTAGAAACTCTATAATGACCACCTTGTAACTCGAAGGTTTGGGCTCCTCACATAGCCCAATCGATTTGCAAAGAGGAAGTGATGATGCAGGCTGACCAGTGCTCCTGGTCACCAAGGGTAAACCTGCTCCTTAGTGGAGATAAGGGAAGGTAGATTTAGAACACAGGAAAGCATTTAGAATATCTCTTAATATTTCTAGGCATTGGATTCAGGCAAATGGAATATTGCAACCACCCAATTCAGGCAGGTATCTGTTAATACATTAGACTCTTTAGGAATTAAGCCTGGAGTCACTCCATCATGGAAGAACCATGATTATTGAGGTGCTTGGGGATGGTAAAGGGAATGCAGAATGTTTAGTGGAAAAGGGTAGTTACAAATACTATGACTCCTTAATCATGAGTCCTAAAAAATAACTGTAATTGTCATATTTCCTTTTTATTATGCTTACAAGTGTGTTAGTTAGTTGAATGTGTGTTGGTACTTATGCATCTTTTCTTTCATGTTTCTTTACCCTGCAACATAAGATGCATGGACTTTTTGTCACACTTACTTTTAGTTAAGTATTGACATTCTTACATCATGGTATTTAAATTATTGAACAAAAACACATTGCTAACTGCTTAGCTTTTCTTCTGGAAAAGGAGCTGTAGATTCTCAGCTGTTCCCATGATAGATGTATTATATTAGGTAGAATTATGACCTTGTTACTGTCTTTATTTGGAGACTATGATTTAAAGAGAGGCTTGAGTGCCAGACTGACAAGGGGTGGTTGTGATGGTTGAATTTATGTGTCATTTTAGTGGAGGATAGATGCTCCAATTCAAAAATTATTCCTGGGTGTGTCTGTGAGAGTTTCCGAATGTGACTAAAATTTTAATAGGTGGACTCAGTAGAGTTGATTGCCTCTCCAGTGTGAATGAGCATAATAATATTCAATTGGTTCTGTTTTTCTGGAGTGCCCTGACTACTAGAATTAGTGGTCTTAAATATCCTTAATTAGTCACTTTAGGTTGCCAGAGTTAACATGTCCAGGCTGGACTAAACAATGAATGTGTCCTATGGCAAAGAAAAGAATCTCACAACCAAGGGATATAAGAGGGATCAGCTGTGATATTACAGCAGTGAGTAAATATCATCCCTAGTGAAACCCAAGGGATGAACCATTGTTTTAGAGCTTTATAGCTAGCAGAGTTTGCAGTCAGCTCACACAAATGAATGAAGATTCCTATCCAATTACTAAGATGCACCTCAGTGAAAATAAAAGACCAGCTCTGTGGGTGAGTATTCAAAGATCTCAAAGATCAAGTGAACCAATGTTCAAACCTGATAGGACATGCCAGAAAAGGGTGAAAATATTTCCAGTGGTTATTTTGGCACATCTTTGAATAACATCAAATATGTATAGTTATCAGTTGCAAATCTATACCAATCCAATTTCATCAATGACTCACATAAGATATTCCTGAAGGACTCAGAAATATAGATGGGTTCAAGCTTCAAAATCAGTTTTGTGGTAATCTTTGCATTCATTTGACCTCCAAGGTCTTCAGAGAACTGGTTAAGTACATGATTCCAAAAGAACGGTACTGAAGTTTATTCAAATAAACTTTCCTTCCAGTCCATCCCAGTTGCAAAAACGGAAGTGCCCATGCAAGTCGCTAGTCTGATTCATACTTCTACCTATGATTTGGGTTATAGTTCAACCCACACTGACTTCCAAAGTCAGCGCAATTTATTGATGATTCACTCCTTTCCACTGGTACACAAACGCATTCAACTTTGTAACATTTTAAAAATGTTACAAAGTATAAACCAGAAAACCTTCCTTTGAGCAATGTCAAATTCTCTTGTTACCATAATTTCATCTTTCTAGCCACTTCAGTTGCTGAATATTTAGAATAATTGTTATACTTCTTCCTTCAACTTATTCTACAATAAAATGGATTTAGCTTTTCCTTCCATTTCTTATTAAAACAGCCTTAACTCAGGAAATCTCCAAAGGGTAGATTCCTATCATTTTTGACCTTATCATGATTTTTTCAATCATTATTGGAAAACATTTTTTGTGTCCTTTCTTAAGAGTACTAAGACCTTTTTTACATCAGATTTTGTGTGATTGCTCCTCTACCTGTTCTATGTCTAGTCTTAATTCAAATTCAACTGAAGAACATTTACACACACACAGATACACACACACACACCAGTATACCAGTAGTGGCTTAATCTTAAACTGGCACTTAGGTTCATATGCCGCAAAAAGGTCAATCTATCCTTCTCAGGCTTCAAGACTTTCTTCTTTTATTGCTGCTCTGCACTTTCTTGTCACCTTCATTATTGCTCTGCACTTTCTTTTTACCACCACACTTGCTCTGTCGTTTCTCTAGAGTCATGCTAGGTTGAATAATACTGTCCAGTACTGTATGTACTAAAAAGCACACACACACACACACACACACACACAGAAAAAAACCTTCCAAGCAAGTGTGTACAGTCTATGTGTGGCCAAGATCTCTACTATAGGAGCTTATGACCATGGGTCAGAGCAGGAAAGATGTGGAAACCAAATTTTGGTGAACGTTTCTGTTTGTGAACCAAATTCTTACATACAAGCATTTTGAACCAAAGTAAGTGTTGTTGTATATTGTATCCCATGGTTCTTTACAAATGTCATCGATTTTTAAAAAAATTCTTCCCAGGAAGACAACTCTTTCTATATCTTAAAAAAATACAATTTCTACAAGAAGAAATGACTACATGCTGACTAAGATGATAGAAAAGCTGTAGCCCAAAGTAATATAATACCTTGTGGTCCTTAAACAGGAAGATAAAAAAGAAATGTAGAATTTTCATTGTTGTGGAAAGCTGAAGACCTGACTAATTCCATCACCCAAATTACCCTAGGTTGTCTTAGCACAATGTCTCTGTGTGTTAAGTTGTGTCTCGTCTACAAAGTCACTCTTCAGTATTGTTTTATGGATTGGGGCACTGCACACCATGCTCCTGCTTTCGGCCTCATCTCTGTTCACCTCTGTCAACACAGCATGCGAGAGGGAGGTGCAGAGTTGGAAGAGGGAGAAGGCACTCTTTCCTTCATGTTTTCTTCTGGAGGTACTGAGTCTCCTTTCCGTGAATATCACCCCAGCAATAATCGATTCATCTTGTCAGCAGAAATTTATATTCATTCCTATAGCAATATCAAATACATTTTTGTATTTCATATAACACCTGCAGAACCTGCCATAATGTATCCCCAGAGATACAAGTTCTTGGGGCCACTGCCTCTGTTTGGAGTTATAGGTCAAAGAATCTAAGGGGCTTTCTCTTGCTAGTAGCTCAGATACACCATTAACAGTAAAGCAGAGCTTCTCCACAAAAACCTGCATTTCAACCCCATGTGGGCTTTCCTCAAAGCTGTGAAATTTTAATTATGTAAATCTCTTCCTTTTCATGTTGGTACTGATTCCTTGAGAAGCAGCTAGCAAGACATGATTAGACATGTAAGAAATTTATTAGGGAAAATACCTGGAGAAGGAAATGGGGAGAAGGCCAGGAGACACTGGCAAAGCTGTTAGTTTACAACATGGTTCTGGGGCTCAGTGAAAGACAGAGGAGGGTGAAAACATTTAGGCTGCAGGGAATTTGTAAGATAGGCTGATGCTATGGGTCAAATGCTGTTTGCCCCCCAAAGCTCTATGTGTTGAAGCACACTGATCAGGCGTGTGGTGAAGGTAAGTGGGAGCAGGACCTTTAAAGAAGGGAAGCCTAATGAGAGGTCAGCGAGGGCACTGCCCTCAGAAGGAATTGAGTTTATTCTTGTGGGACTCTTGTTCTCTTGAAAGCCAGTGAGTTGGAAGGACAACCCCCTCTTATTTGCACTCTGGATTCCTGGATCATCATGTGATCTCAATTTCTTGTCTGTACTCCTGCTTTTGTGATACCATCTACTGAGGTCCTTCACCAGAGACTAACATCATACCCTTGGACCTCTAGAACTGTGACATAAATAAGACTCTTTTCCTTCTAAAAGATTCAGCCTTACATGGCCATTAGAGAGTATGTTATTATACTGTACTTCAAGAATAGAGTATAATATATTCTAAGTATATTATTATTATTATGTGTGTGTGTGTGTGTGTGTGTGTGTGTGTGTTTATCTGAGGCAAGCACTGTATCTCCAGGTCTTCTGTAAACTTAATTTTTTTGAGACAAGATCTCACTAAATTGCCCAGGCTGGCCCCGAACTTGTATTCCTCCTGCCTCATCCTCCTAAGGAATTGGGATGCTATAGGTGTGTGTCACTGTGCCTAACTGGGGGTCTCCAAAGTCATCTGTTGAAGAAGGTAAGAGGCAGCTTTTATATCTAGGTACTAAAGGGAGAAAATAGAAACAACTCCTCTCATAATTACATCTAATACTCTGTTTCAATATTTTGCTCCCATTCTTGCAATTTTCAGTTTTGAAAATTTGGAGATCTTGGTGCCTAATACCAGGGAACCCAACAATTATTTATGAAACCGGATGTTGAGACTGTCACCAGGAAATTATGGGCATCCTGAGTCACCATTAAATAGGCAGCAAGGAAGGAACTTGCTCTTTCTTAGCTGGGTTATAATGTTATATGCTTCAGCTATTTTGCATACTACTCATCAAGTTGGATTTGTATTATGTTTACTTATGATTCACTTGGGGATATGAATATCTGACATTCTAAAGGAATAATGTGCTTCACAAGGCGGTTCTGAAAGTGCATGCCTGTAATTCTACCACTCTGTAGGCTGAGGCAGAAGGGTTGCCTTGAGTTGGAGAGCAGCCTAGGCTACATAGTGAGTTCAAGTCCAACTTAAACTACAGAGTAAGACCACAGCCATGAACTGACCCTCCCTCCAAATTAAAGAATCTCAGAATTTCAAGAATCATATTCATTTCTTATAGACATGTGTCTCACTTTTGAGATATGTTAATTATTTCAAAAATTCAGTAAGAATTCCATTTGGAATAAACACTGTAGGCTGCTTTAGAGGATATCAATATAAAATTACATTAATTTCTTATAGTACATAAAGATGTGTAGAGAAATACATGCAAGGATATACTTTTGCTACATATATGATGCACATACCCAGTAGCTGGAGTCAAACATTTATACTGCAACAGCAGTTCTAACCTGAAAAGAATCAACATCAGTGAGGACCAAAGAATAGCAAGAATAAAGTTAAAGGTCCAGTACATTCAGCATGTCAAAAGCTACTGGGGACAATGCCCCCCTGAAAAGTGGCTCCTTCACTACCTCAAGAACAATAGCTCAAGAATAATAAGCCTAGCATGCAGGGTTAATTCCTTAGACATCTCTCAGAAACAAAATGAAACTCACTCAAAATTTCACTCAGATATTGGGACTGATGAACCTTCCACAAACCAAGAAAATATGGAAACACTTATTGTCCACATAATGAGTCCTTCAGTGGTGGAAGCAGGGTAGTTCCCAGAAGGTTTGGGAATGGCTTGAAAGTGCAGGAAAAGGAGACGAGCATGGGTGTTTGTTTTGGTTACCAAGTGGGTCTGGAGTGCGGTTCCCACACAAGCTTTGAAATCACTAATGACAAGGAAATAAACACAGCATCTTATCCTCTTGTCCAGAAATATGGCAGCAAAAGAAAAAGGAAAATTGCAACTGAAAATTAGCCGTTAAGGAAGAATTAATAAATGACAACAGTACAATTGACCTCTGATGTTTAATTATGAGTAAAGTATGTCATTTTTAATTTAATTGAAAGCAAATTTGTTCTAATCAGATATTATGGCACTCTGTGAAGCCTGAAGCTTGAAGCAGGTAAGATGTGAAATTTCCAACAAACTGTCATCCACCAACCCACACCATGGATTCTAAGAAGTGAATATGTGAGTTGTTCAGCATTATGGATGGATCAAAATCCAAGGGCTTGTAGAGTATCTTGCTGAGGGCTTGTTTTGTGGGCTTAACAGAGGTATATTCACATGTAATTTTGATATATATTTGTATATGTATAAGAAGAGCAATATTCAGTTTTTTACCTTGGAGAGGCAGCCTTGGGCAATAAGTCATTGCCATTTACTGTACCAAATAATCAGATCATTGGCAGTGGTTCAAGTATCTAAATTTTTTGCTGATGGGGCCAGTTACTGCAGTTGCTCAAGGATAACATGACTGTGTAAACTTTGCTCAGTTGTGCTGACCCTTCTGTCCTGTCCTTTATCAGGGACATTCTGGTTAAAAAATGAACAGCATCAGCTTCATATGTGAGGATAGTAATATTATGTACGAAGTCCATAAATTTCCTTTGTTGTTCAATCAGTTGATCCCATGGAGCTCTAAAGTCAAAGGGTATGGGAGATGGGTAACCTTACTGAATATCACTGTGTCTGGCAAAAGATCTAGGACATGACAGATCACACTTTTCTGTAAGTTTAATATGCCTGGTGATCAGGTCTGGCTCCATCTTGAAGCAGGAAACTTTGCCTGTCATGCTGAGCTTTGTAAGTGCTGCTTTCATGAGCCAACGCATAACAGAAGCTGGATATGGAGGTTCATGGGCTGAGTACTTGTGACAGTTTCCAAATGAACCCAGTATGATCCAACAATTGTCACTCTAATATATCACAGAGTTCAAGAGTAGAATTTTTTATAACAGAAATCCAAGGGCAACTTATGATCATGAGGCTTGTCCATTGACTGCAGAAGGTATGAAAGGCAGGTTCCAGGACCTGCAAAGCAAAGGTGTTTTGGGTGAGGCTACTAACAAAATGCAATTTGGACAAAGTTGGTGAAGGAAGAACCATTGAACATGGACCAATTTACATGTAATGACATAATTCAAATAAAATTTGTAAATGGGTAATATGCTGTCCTTAGAATCTCAAAAGGCCTAAAGTTAGGCTGGCTCTTATGTCACGGATACTAAAAATGTCAACAGTCATTTCTTGACAGCATCAGCAATTCAGCAACTCTTGACATACCAAATGGTTTTATGAATGTAACCAAGGTAGCATGGCCTAGAACCATGCTTTGGGCAATGGTTAATGTCATTTGTGTGAACTGCACTGTGTCCTGGTATCTCTTGTAAGAGTGTATTGAATGGATCTAGTCAGTGAAAGATGGCATCAGTAAATATCTTTATCTATGTTTCAAGAGAAAGCTGGATGCACTTAAGCTTTTACTTGGAAAGACTTTCCTTGCATAATGTGCAATGGCAAGTTTATTCAGCTATCCTATTAGCAGTTAGCTAAAGGTGTGCTGCAACTAAATCTCTAAAAGTGTGGTCATTCAGTCTTTAATTAAAACTGATCTTCCTTTCTCAGCATTGTATCCTCAATATTACTTTTACTGAATTATGAGCAAAAGACAGAAGTAGGTTGGGGCAGAGGACAGAACTTACTATCTGTGCCACGATTACATTTCCTCCTGTAGAAGTCCTTGAATAGAAGAATTTTCTCTTCCATTTATTACAAAGAAAGTACAAGTACATGATTTATAAATTCAATGATATGCGCAAATGTCAAAGCCATCACAACAATGGGCTGAAGCAACTAAAGCATCCATCCACAAGGGAGCTTTAGCATCCGCATCCCACTGTAACATCTACCCAAACTACATCATTTAAATTCAGGCTCCCTTTCTTCCCAACAGACTACTGCATGGATCCAGTAAAATCATTAAGTTCTGAATACCTAAGGTGGTTAAAGTTGAGTGACAACTTGATTGGATTTGGTATCCACTTCAAGAATTGGTGGACACACTTTTTCGTGAATTGTGAAAGCATGACCTTGGGAGTTTATGTCTGCTCCTCTCACTCTTCCTCTCCGGTACTGTTCCCCTGCTCTGACTCCTGCTGCCACACCCTTCCATCATGTTTCTGGCTTGGAACCAGTTAACCTTGGACTGAAAACTTCTAATGTCATAAGTCAAATTGTATATCTTTTCCTTTAAATTGTGTGTCAGGTATTATGTTCCAACAGTGGGAAAACTAAATAATACACTGCCCTTCCTTGAAGTTTCCCTAATATACTTGGACAAGAGAATTTGCTTTCTGATCCTTTTTGAGGAGAGGTAGATCTTGGTTCATCTCGATCATTCTCCTTAAAGCAGCTGAGGTCCAGGTAGAAGGGGAAAGATGATTCAGAAATTACCTTAGAAACAAATTTCTCAATGCTGTCAAGCAAGACTTTATGTTTGCTTTTTGTTTGGAAAGACATGACTGATGATCACAATTCAATCACATGGACCCTTTGCTTGAAGTTCATTTAATGCCTTATATTTTAATGCAAGGCACTCATGGTTGACAACAGTTTTGGAAACTGTTAGCTAAAATCTTTCTCAACCAGAGCTATAGGGATTGATTCTCCCATTATTAAGATATCTCTTCCTTCTTCTCTACAAAGGAGAGTAGGAGCCAAGGTTCCATTTAGGCAGTTTTGTTCAGCACTTGTTGTTCGGCCTTATCATGAACAGGAAAAATACAAGTTTATATGGTCTTCCCCTTTCCACCAATCAGATAAAAAGCATTTTACATTAAATCCTAGGACTCTATTCCGAAACCTGAGTCTTACTTTTAGAGCCTTGCACTTTCTTTTGCAGAAAATCATGTCTCTGTCAGAATCCCATGCTCACTTTAGAGGTGGGTATAAAATTTAATTCCACCCTTGTCATTTTAGTTACATTCTCATCACTGAGTCACAACACCTGAAACCCACAATTTAAAGGAGGAAAAGGTTATTAGGCTTCCAGATTATCAAGGTTTCAGATCCTAGTTGGCAGTTTCCAAGGCAGGGTGGAAATGGCAAGGGACACTGTAGAAGAGAATTACTCACAGCAGAGAGCAGGAAGCAGAGTGAGAAGTCAGGGGACGCCCTCTCCGACCAGGCTTTAACTTCCAGGGGTGCAGTTAGCTATAAACTCTATTGGTGGACTAATCCACCCAGTGGGTATCACACCTCCAGCCCTCAAAAACCCCGCCTGTGAGCATATGAGGTTTTGGTGTAACATCTAGCTATAGACCCTAACAGTTGTGTTAGGTAATTTTCTCTTACTGTAAAAAAATACCTAATAAAGTCAGGTATGTGTTACATTAATAAAAAGTTAACATGGTAGTAAAATTAAATTTCAGACCCATCTTTACAGTGAGAGATGACTGTGGAAATGAGAAGGGGATTTGGGAAAAGGAGGACAGGGGAGCAAGAAGGGAAAGGGGGCGTGGAATAAGATGCAATATTTACAGGTACCAGTTTTCCAAAATGCATGCCATTATTATGGACCACAAACATACACTAAAAACAAACAAATAAAAGTTAAGTTTCACAAAGAAAAAAATCATTTTGGGTCATCATTTCAGAAAATTCTGTCCATGATCAGTTAGCCCTATTGCTTTGGGCCTTTGGTGAGTAATGCGCTGTGGAATCAGCTGCTCACTTCCTGGTGGCTGGGAAGAGAAAAATAGAAAGAAAGGGGCCAGAGCCGCAGTGTCTGCATTGAAAGTGTGCTTTTAGCAACCCCCGTCAGCCACTGAGCTCCACCTCTTAAAAGTTCCACCACTTCCCAATAACATCAAGCTGAGGACCAAGCCTTTGACACGTGGGCCTTTAGGACATTTCAGATCTAAACTACGGCAAAGGTATCCTCGAGCTAAAATGTTGCTCTATATCTATTTCTTAGCTGCTAGTAGAAGACAAGAGATACTGAGTCTTAAACAAAGGATTCAGGAGAGCTAGTAGCACAAGCTCCAGGGCCTGCATGTTTGCTACAGTTCCTCACGTGCACTGAGGATGATTGCAGAGGCCCAAAGAATGCCGTCCACCCTGTGAGTCACATTATAGGGCAGTGAAACTGAGATTAGAGAGTCTGTTTCCTTTGTAATAAACTGTGAATAAATCTGTTCCTTATTTTATAAGGAAATGCACTTTATCTTCAAGGTTGTTCCAAAAAAATCCTGAAAAATGGCTTAATATTGGATGTTGTGGGCACATTAAACAATAATGAAGGACTGGCCAATCCATAGAAGGTTGCCTCCTAATATTATGGAAAATGTAACACTGGTCTAAGGCAAATGCTGTAGTTTGAAAGGACTAAAGATTCACCAATAGCATCATCATCATCAAACTCTATTCATTTTCTTTTTTTGCAATGTACAGTGAATATACTATTGTCAAATTTAACTTTTCATTGGAGAATAAATATCTTCTTCCTTCATTAGGTCTCACTTCCTAGAACATTAGCGAATAGATAATTTCTTGTTTTTGAATTTACTTGACACTCATGTTTGACTTTAGAAAATTTATACTGAGGAAGAACTTACCATATCTGCTGTTATAGAGGAGTGAAAATACATTCAATATTAAAATTCAGACAGAACCCCTTAGCAACAGTGGCTATCACTAGGATGTCAGGCCCCTGTTTATTAAAACAACTTTGCCTTAAAAACTGTGGATTAAGGCATCTGACAGTTGAGTCTTTTCCTATCCTAACCCTGCCACTTCACAAAGAAGGAAAAACAAATGTTATATGCAGGATCAAAAAACAAGAAATGTCATAAGCCTCAATTCCCTTCTTTTTAAAAAACTGTCTACTTTGGAATGTAGAGATTCAACTTGTATTTGAATAAGATTTTAGGAGCAATAAATTTGAAAGTCATTTAAAAACCAGCAATCAAAACTATTGTTCTCTATTGTTAGAAATTCTTTATACAACACTGTGGCTCTAATTCAAATGGAGTACTGGTAAATCTGAGTATTTCTCAGATACGGGTATCTGGGTGTAGGTATTTCAGCTATTTTACTGGGAAAGGTAAGTTGTTACTCTATTTATTCCCAAAAATACATGAATTATATTAAATAAAGCTAAGAATCTTTT